>CM031865.1:24996848-25022631 GCA_018697195.1 Certhia americana
CACACACACACACACACACACACACACACACACACACACACACACACGTGCAGAGGCAGTGGCTCCCTGGCAGCAGTGGGATACAGCACAGCACGATGCTGGGCTCTTCCCCGCATCCCTGCCCGGGCCTGCAGAAGCCACAGTCACGTGCCACATCTCCTGGGGCAGAAGCATGGCAGGTCCCTGCAAGAGTGGCATTTTCCAGGCCTCCTCCACCATCTTTTGGAAAGATCAGCCTATTTTTGTGTCGGATGGGGAGAGGCCCCTGAGGCAGTGGGTGGAGTATAAATCCCTCCTGTCCCACTGCAGCAAACAAACCCCAACCAAGTCACGCTCAAACTATTTTCTGCAGCGACAGGAGAAGGCGCTTTTCTGCATTTTGCCAGCCCAAGAGGACACTCAGGATCGGCTTTTTCCATTCTCCAAACCTGTTGCTGTCTACACATTCCCCTGACCCTCTGACCACCCACCCACACAGAGCAAGGCACACCGTCCAGGTACCTCACACCAACTTTGCTTTGGAAACTGAGCACCCTAGGGCACCCTCGTGGCACCAGGGTGACAAAAGGGGCCCGGAGCACCCGTGCTCTCCCCCACAGTGACACAGGGAGAGGTGGGTGGCCGCAGCCAGCCCTCCAGCTCCAGGGTTGTGCTGTGGCTGTACCAAATCCCAGCTGGGTGCTGGGAGAGCTCGGCTCAACATTGTGACAGCAGAGACCCAGCACAGCCTCCCTTGGAACTCGCCAGGGCCAGGACAGCGCGGCTCATACCCCAGAGACACCAACAACTTCCTGACTTCCTGCTGGTGGATTTTTAGAGAACAATTTTGCAGGCTGAGTTCAGAAGAGACTGGATCTGAGCTACGATACCTTTGGAGCAAGACCCTTCCCCCTTCCATCACCCCTGCAGGTCCCAGTCAAACCAGACCTTGTCTCATGGAAAAGCCCTTTCCCACACCACATAGGGAAGCAAATGCTGGCGCTGCAGCCTAAGGACTGTGATCCTCCCCAGGATCCCACCTCCATCACCTTGCATCTCTAAGCCCAGGACTTCAGGACACCTACCAACCAGGCAGAGAAGAAGCCCTGGCTCTCCCTCCTTGCAGGAATCCTGTGGTCATGAGTCCTGTGGGTTATAACCACACCTTGTGTGGGACAACGCTGCTTCCCAATAGCTTTGTAATACGTTCTTCCCTTTTATCCCCCAACACAACCTGCAGAACAAGTCACATCCAGCCCCCTTCCACAGGCCAGCCACACCAAACACCACCTAAGTCCTTCTGTCTTCCAAAGCCAACGGCCCTGGCAATTTTTACTTAACAAGAAAGACACTAACGAGCTTTTCCGGCCTGGCAACACACAGGAACAGCTGGATTGGGCTGTTCTTCTGCCCAGCCAAAGGACGGGTGGTTTTATAGCCAGGCTGAGAACCAGCACATGCTGGAACCACACCAGTGAAGGTGGTGAAGGGTGCTGAAGGGTGCTGTAGCCCCCTACGCTGCTTTAGGGTCCGGTTGCCATCCTCCTCACCCTGGGGACAGGGTATACTGCCTTCCTTTCTCCACCCTTCGGGAAGCTTTTCTCAGGAGCGGAGCCACATGCCTGGCAACCCCGAACCCCCAACCCCAGCGCCACCCCACTCCTTCATTGCCGACCCCGCTCTCTAAACCGCTCGGGAAGGGGCTCAGGGCCGGCTCCGCTCCCTAAACCGCTCGGGAAGGGGCTCAGGGCCGGCTCCGCTCCCTAAACCGCTCGGGAAGGGGCTCAGGGCCGGCCCGGGGGAAGCTCGCAGAGGGCAGCAGACGAGGATCGACGTGCGCTGCCGAGGGGATCCCGCGTGAATCGGGGGTTTCCCCACGACTGAGAGGGGTGAGCCCACACGCGTCCCCGCCCAACCCCGGATCCCCCCGCCGCTGTCCCCTTACTTGGCGGCGGCAGCGCGGTGCCATCGGCGGGACCGGCCGGGGCGCTCCGGCGGTGGCAGCGGCTCCGGGGCTGTCGGTGCCGCCCGGGAGCGCTGCTCAGCCCGGCGGCTCCGGGGCTGTCGGTTGTGGCCGCCGGGAGCGCTGCTCAGCCCGGCGGCTCCGCGCTCCCGCGGCGGGGCGGGGATGGGGGGGATGCGAACGGGCCCGGCCCGCCCCGCCGCTCCGCTCCGCCCGCCTCCGCCGGCACCGGGCGGCCGGGGCGGGAGGGGGAGGAGGGCGAGGAGGAGGAGGAGGAGGAGTTGTTGGAAGGAAGAGCCCGGCGGCCCCGAGAGCGCTCCCGCCCCTCCCTGGCCCCGGGGCAGAGCCGGGGAGCACCGGGGCGGGAGCAGCCGGCTGCGGGGGCGGCGGGAGACGTGTTTTCCACGATAAAACTCATTTATAATGAATTCCCACCTCCCCACAGCGGCAGGGTTTTCCCCACTTCCCGATGACCGCGCACACTGCCCCGCAGCCCCGACGCTCCCCGTCCTGCCCCCCGTACCTATCTCCATCCCAACCCTAACCCCAGCCCCTCCCACGTCCCCATCTTCATTCTCCTTCATGTCCCAATCCCTTTCATGTTCCCATCCCCGTCCCCAACCCTGTCCCCACCATATCTTCAGCCCAGCCTTGTCCCCGTCTCTGTCCCCATCCCAGTCTCCATTTCACTCTTCCTTGAGCCTTCCCTCCCCCTGCACCTCGGTCTCTCACTTTCAAACAGTTTCACCCATGGCAAAGGTTGCTCTTTCCTCAGGAACAGAACAAACCACTGAAAACAAACAAACAAAAAATGCCAAAACAGATAAAAAGCATTTTTATTTTCTTTCCATGACGCGTCTGCCTGCCTGCTTGGGAGTGACACTATTTCAGGCATGTCTATTATTTATGTTTCGCTATATTTATATTAATTAGAGACGTGATCCATGCACGTAGTTCTCCAACTTCAAAAAAAGCAGGAGAAGGGGACTGACAGCTGGGATTTAACCTTCTTGAGAGAAAGAGGAGCAGGTTCCACAGCCATAGCAGTACACTGCATGCCAGATGATGTTCCTGCTCTGCGTGGGGCATCTCTCCAGTCCCAGCCCCACTTTCCCTCCCTCTCTTCTGGCTGGGACCCCAGAGAGATGAGTTTGGGCTCTTGGCTGGATGCTGAGAATGACAGTCCCCAGAGCCACACCAGTTTTAGGGGAGACAGAATCATGGAATCATTTAGGTGGGAAAAGACCTCTAAGACTGACTCCAACCATTAATTTTTGACTGTGGCACTTGTCTGTGCCTGGGAAAGAGGAGCATCCCTTCAAAGAACTAACTGGTCTTTGATGGTGGGCTGTGCCAAAGCACAGGGAAATCTCACATCCCAGAGCAGTGGGAAGGGACCCTGAGCTCCCTGCTCCCATCCATGCCAACCATCTCCCTCAGAAGCTGCAAACTGTGTCAAAACTCTGAGCCAAAGCAGGTGACATCTCCTCTCCCCTGAGTGTCCCAGCCCTGTCCTCATCCTGTCTGGCTTTCTTCTCCATCCCAGGGATGGAGATTGGGTTGGGGACCAGGATGAGGATGGAGAAGTCAGGCCTCAGGGCACAGTGCAGGGCTTGGTGGGATGTAGAGAAAGCCCAGCCGCCACAGGGGAGGCAGGGTGGGTGAGAGGAGGATGAGGATGAAGAAGTCTCCTGTCTGGACACCTGTTGCTGTCTGCATCCAGGGTGCCAGGGCAGGGAGAAACCTGGCCAGGGCTGGTGAAATTCCTCCTGCAAAGGCTCAGCTGCTAGACACAGAGCCCATTTCCCAAAAGAAAACTCACAGCTTTCCCAGCTCAGGGCTGATCCCAGCCCTCACAGGATCAACACGCTCAGGACGCCTTATTACCTCCTGCCATCATTTCCAGCCAGCAGCAGTCTCCCAGGGCTTTCCAGACAGCCAGGAGCTCTCACATGTTTTCCAGCCACTGGAATTGCTCCGCAGGAGTGGGGCATGAATATTTTTTCCAGGCAGAGTGGCCAGCCCAGTCATGAGAAGCTGTTGGCCCAGTGAGATGCTGGACTCCTCTGCTCTGCCTTGACTTTGCTAATGCTCTGCCAGGGCTAATGGTGAAAATTCTCAGCATTCCCAGATGAGGCAGTTTAATTCTTTCCCTGCATCTGAGTAAGTATCTCTTCCAGGGATTAATTAGTAAATTAAAAGGGTAGAAAGACCAAATCATTATGGTTAGGCACAAGCCCCGGTGATGATGTCTCTCTCTTGCAGATCTCTATGCTGTATCCTGACACACTCCCAATCCCTAAAAAGGCTGAAGCAGCACATTCACCCCCCAGACTGATTTCCTTAGTGGGACACTGGGGTCAGTTTGGGGAGGAGGAGACCTTCTTAGCACTGATATCTGAGTCTGAAAACTCTGACCATGCAACCCAAGGTGCTCCACACCTGAGGGAGGAGCAGGATCCCTTTGCTGGGGTGACAGTGACCATGGGCCAGGGGTGCTGGCAGGAGCTGTGAAGCCTCAGAGCACTTCCTCTGCACATGCAGGAAGAAAAGCCCAGTTTGGAGAAGCAGGAAGGACAAGGTGCCAGAATGGGAGTGGTACCCTGGGGATTTGTAATGCCTCCCTCGTCCCTGTCACTTTCTCAACACTCTCCCTGCTCTGCCAATGGCTCCCTGGGATGACCAGACACCCCACAGCTGTGTCTGCAGCTGCCCTTGGCACAACACGTCTGCCAAGCCCTGTGCCTCAAGGCCAGGTCTGTCGAAGCCTCGCTCTGCAGACTAAGGCAAGTGATGGGTTAATGAGAGCTGCAGCCCTATTTTCTATCCCTGTCCAAAAAAGCCATTACATTTTGCCTGGCAAAAATTGTTTTTCTTAAACCTGAGTCACTTATGATTCCTTGTTCTGACGCTCAGTGATTTCTTCTTTTTCCCTGGTTGCCCCTGGCAGAACCCAAACCCAGCAGGGACCAGCAGAGAAGGGGCTGAACCTTCCCTGACCACCCTGGACACACAGGTTCCCACAAAGGTGATTGCTCTGCAAAGGGTGGGCACTGATCCAGCCTTATTTTGAGGGCACTCAAAGTGAAGAAGATGCTTTTTCCAGTAGGACAAGAAAAGGAGAGGTTAAAAATGTCTTTTCATCATCTGGACAGATTTGGGAGATTTTTATCAGCTCTCTTCTTGGTTTAACTCTGGTTAATCTTCTCTTGAAATGTTGGCCCAAGGCAACGCCAAGGCTGGCTGCTGACTCAGTTGTAGCACTGCTTCCCCTCCTGGGCTCTGTGACGTAGGAGAGAAGGAATCCCAAGCAATTATAACTTGATTATTTTACTGAACGTGTGATTACAAATGGGAACTGCAGAGCAATGAGAACTGCAGTCAAGATAAAATAAAAATGAGCCCAGGCTCCCCCGGTCCCTGCTCTTGCTCCAAAGACAAACAGCTGCTTGGGAAGCCCTTCACAGCCCAGTTATTTCTCAGTGACCACAGGAAAGGTGATAAAAACCCCATAAACCCAGAAGAAATTTCCAGGATTATTTTTTGTACAGTTCTGCTCAGTACAGTTCTGCACCTTGGGAGATGGATGAGCTCATGGGTGGTTGCCAGTGTTATATTAAGTCTCAGTGAGCCTGGAGAGAGGTAGATTAGGTTGGAAATTAGAAAACACTGCAGGGATGGGATGTCCTCTGAGAGGAACCTGACTGAAGAACCAGGAGATGCCAAGGTGGCCAAACTGGCCCCTTTCCAGCTGCCAGTCATGGTGATATGGGTGCCCCTGGGCATTGTACTGGGGCTCCTGCATGCAGTGAGATAAGCCAGTGGCAGGGCAGGGCAGGGCAATCTCCTGCTCTTTTACTTATGTGGATCTTCCCAAAGAACTTGGTGTCACCCCAGCAGGCTTTTCCCAGGCCTTGGGGCACAGACGACACAACAACTTGGCTGCTGGCTGCCAGCTGACTCCATCCCTGCCTCTGCACCAGGAGAAGACACACACAGCCTATGTGGCTGTCCTGCAGAGCATGACTGCAGGCAGGGTGGCTTTCTGGAGGGTGAAATAATTCTGATTTGGGAAACCATGGGGCTGACAGGAAGCAAGTGAGAGTTGCAGCAGCACAGTTAGAGGGAACATCTGTAGCAGTGCCAGCAGCAGCTCTCCAGGGCTGTGTGGCTCTTGCCCAAGCCGGGCTCCAATCGCAGAGGAGCCATCAGGGAAAGATGGTGTGAGTCAGGGATTTCGGTGAAGCATCTTCCGGAGGCTGGAGGAGGGCTCCATGCTGAGAGCAGGGATCCTTGTGAGCCATGGCTACCTCTGAGCCCAGGAACCCAGTACAGGCTGTGGAAACCCAGGAGGGACGCAGCTGGGAGAGTCAGAGTGGTGTTATGGGGTGAGTCAGAGCACCCATGGGTACTTTAAATTCTGCCTCTGCCCCATTTGCCCTTGAGTGACCTTGAGCCAGTAAAAGGTGATCACAGAATTATAGAATTGCTGAATGATTGGAAGAGACCATAAAAGTCATCTAGTTCCAACACCTCATCCCCACAGGTGGAGACACCTTGTGCTATCCCAGGTTGCTCCAAGCCCTATTCAAACTGGCCTGAAACATTTCCAGGGAGGGGGCATCCATATCTTCTCTTGGCCCTGTGCCAGGGTCCTCTCCTTCTTACAGGGAAGAATTATTTCCCCAAATCCAGTCTAACCCTGCCCTGTGTCAGTGTAAAGCCATTCTGCCTTGTCCTATCACCTAGCCCTGTCTTTGTCCAAAGTCCCTTTCCCGCTCTCTTGGGGACCTTTAGGTACTGAAAAGCCACAATAAGCTCTCCCTGGAGTGTTCTCTTCCTCAGATTGAACAATCCTCAGCATTTCCTTATAGGAAAGGGATTCCATCCCTCTGACCAACTTCATGGCTTCTTCTAGACTTGAGATGGCCACAGTGACAATGCCACAGCTCAGAACATGACAGTGTCACAACATCATGACATCAGAACCCATTGGAAGAGAGCACCAGGTTCTTTTAGCCTAGCGAAAAAAAAAACCCAAATGTACCAAAATATATGGAAAACCCCCTCTTGTACAGAGGGGGTTTTCCATATATCATCTGCAACCTCAATGCTGGGGGTGTGGCACCTCACTGCACACCCCTGGGTGCAGCTGGGTCCCTCCATCATGAAGAAGGGAGGTGGGAGGAAGAGGGCAAGGGAAGAGCATGGAGAAAATCTGGGGTGCAGAAATCCATGCAAAGGGAGCACCCTAGCTCTGTGCCCTCGGGGCAGGCATGGAAACAGAGGGATCCTGCCTCCTGTCTCCATCTCTGGCTGCTGCCTCAGTCGCAGATTGTGAGGAGAAGGGCAGGGAAGGGAGTACAGGAGCTGTCAGATGTTGTTAGTGGTGTGACACCTCTTAATAAGGCCCATCTGTCTGGAAGGCAGTGGATCCTACAGCATTTCTGCAGTCCTGATTGTGAATGCTACTGCCAAGGTTTTACAATCAGCACTAATAAACACGCTGGGGCAGCATTTGGCACCACGAGCTCAAACATCCCAGGATGAGAGTGAGAAAATCAGGATTGCAACAGAACTCCTCACTGCAGCACAGAGCTCCTGGGAAACTCATTGCATCTTTTGGGATGCGTTGATCCAGCTGTGGGTCACTTCTGGTGGTGTACCTGGTTCCCACAGACACCCATCTTACCTGGGAATGTGCACATGGATCCTGCATCCTTCATCAATAGACTGAACATGTTTTCCACCAGCCTTTCAACCATGAAGAGGCACCAGACCTTTATCCGAATCTCCATCCCTCTTGTCCTGCATTGCTGCACCCCAAGGGACACAGGCAGCTGCAAGAGACAATAAATGCGAGCAGGAAATCCCTGTCTGTGAGAAGAAGGACTGTGGGGAGACCGTGAGGACAAAATATACTGTGGCAAGCCCCTGTGTCATCTCAGGGCAGCACGTGTCAGCGGGCACTCCTAGCGCAGGAGGGCACCACACCGAGCGTGTCTGGGAGGGAGCAGCTGGGCCTGTAGGTGTGGAACAGCAGCAGAAAAAGCCCACGTGGTTTGGGAAATGCCACATTCGGGGATGATGAAAGGGTGGAGCTGAGTCAAATGGCTATCGATGAATCACAGGGCTGTAGGGAACACGCTGGTGGGTGTTGAAAAGGCTCTGTTAAGCTTGGCTCAGCTGCGGCAGACATTTAGGCATGCAGGAACATGCTCTGCTGCCTCTTCCGAGGATTTTCCCACCAGAGCTGGGGATACCTTGTGGGATCAAGGGTAACCAAACACCACAGTGTTCGTGAGGATCCCCTGCACACTGCCAGCCCTGAAGCAGGGGTAGGGACCTGTAGATGGGTGCCTTGGGATGGAGCATGTGGTCCCAGCATGGCATGTTGGTGTGAACTGAGCTTTGCCATGATGGCCCAGCCCGGGGGATGTTTGGTGCTGCAGAGCTGAAGTGCTCCCTCAGATGATTAGGCCTCTCTTAAGTGAGCAAAATCAAACTAACTTCATTAGAAACCCTGTTCTGTTGAGCAGTCTGGAGCACCAGGCTGCAGGGGACAGTCAGCTGCCCCTCTGCTGGGGATAGGGGGGTCCCTAAATCAAAGGTACTGATCCTGTGCATCCCCACAGACCTTTGCCCTTTGCGGCATTCCCGCAGGTGGTGCAGCCTGTTATTCCCACTGAGACTCCTCTTCCCCAGAGTCTGGTGCTGGGTTGCAGGTCTGTCCCCAGCCCTGTCCCAGTGTCTGTGAGGGCTGGCTGAAGAGCTGCTCACCATGAGCGATAAGAATCACTGTAAGCATACACTTCCTTAAATCCCTTGAACTCCTGAATTAAAATACGGATGTGGGATTTAACTTGGAAGGTTTTTGAAGAAGATATTTTTGTTATACATCATCATGCATGTCACGAGCCTCAAATATTTGGAAGGGCTATATAAATAACTGTGATATCACCTTTTCTCATCTGGCTTCTGCCTCTCCCTGTCCCACAGCTGCCATAGAATAGGGAAACATGTACAGCACTTGGGAACCTGCAAGTTTACTCTGGGTTACTTTCATGAGAGGTTTCTCGAGTTTTCATGAGAGGTGCAGTCACAAGACTTGTTTCATCTGAAAGGGAGGAGAGGAGAGGGGAGGGGAGGAGAGGGGAGGGGAGGCAAGGAGAGGAGGACCAGGGTTCACAAGGATGCTGTTTTCCCAAACTCCGTCAGACACCTGCAAATTGTCAGGACAAAATTGCTGACACTGAAGTACCATCTGGGACAAAACACATACTGGGAACTGCACTGGGCAAGAGTTGTGTCAATCCCAGAACTCCTGGCATGTGAAATCTTAGAATAACGGATGGGAATTTTTATTACATTTTCAGTGAAGAGAGAGGCAAAATAAGCCAGAAGCTGTTTCCCTCCTTGACAGCTGAACCAGCCAGGGAGACCAGGAGACAGGACTTGGCATATCCCACATCTTCATCTCCATCACCCCAGACCAGCAGCCAGTAGAAATGCCCTAAGGCCTGCACCCCAAAAACGCCCTCCTGGCCCTGGAGCCTGGGGTAGGGGGCATCCTGAGTGATTTTTTTTTCCAAAGCTACACCAAGAAGGCATTGCTATTAAAAGACTTTCTGGGTCTATGATGTGAATCCTCAGCCAGACAGCTTATCTTGGGTTCAGCTTAAACCCCTCCATGCCAGGCTGCCGCTGCCGCAGTCACCGGGAGAGAAGAGAAACGTTTGCCATATGCTGAGGGATTACTGTATAAAACTGAGATGCTTGGCTGCATGCCAAGGCACAGGGTTTCCAAATAGAGTCTGAATCCTGGACAGAAAAGTTCCAACTAAATATAGACATGACAGCCTCAGAGTTGACTTTTTTTTTTTTTTCCTTTTTGTTTTGTTTTTGTTTGAGTTCACTTAAAATAGCATGTTGAGGGGTTTTTTGTGCCCCGCTGAGGGGGCAGGTAGAGCATGTTTACAAACACAGTTACAAACCCAAGGACATGGTGGGATGGGAACCTCACCCTTCCTCCTGCACACCCTTGAATGGTCCTGAGGGTGGAGTGGATACGGGTGCAAGGCACTCAGGCTGTCACCAGTCCTCGGGGAGGAACCAGGCGAGGTGTCCTCTTCCCCACATGCTGCCCAGAAAGGTCTATCAGCCTAAAAAACATTGCAGGGAGCCAAAAAATTTGGGGCCCATGATGACATGGGACAAGGCAAGTGGGTGGCGCCCGTAGAAACTTGCTCATACATAGCTCAGCAAGGAGAAGCTTTGCTGGGTGGTTTCAGAAGAGCCAGTCCTGCTGCTGGGAGTCAGCAGTGATGGAAAGCTGAGAAAAACTCATCAAGGAGACGGTGGTTTCACTTGGAAAAGGCAGCGTGGATTTTCTGAGCTGCCAGCCCTGCTCACACCTTTTGGAGATGTGGGCTGGATTACTCAGCCATAGAACTACTGGCAAGTGGAGCAAAAAAAATGAAGCCCAGCACCAGGATGGAGCAAGAGATCTCAGTAGGTTTGGGAAGCAGCTGCTCTGGGTGCAGTAAGTGAAATACTTTTGCAAAAGCCCATAGAAAAAGCAACAAAGCCTAAATATCTGGGATGGGGAGCAGGTGTTGGATGTGGTTTGCACACCCAGCATGGAGTGCTGAGAAAAAGCATTGGAGATTAGAGAGAACTCATCCTCATGAGCTGGCCACGTGTGCTTGAGGCAGTGGGATGCTGGAAGTTCTGGAAAGGGTTGGAAGAGAAAACTCCCAGAAAGCTGTAAGTCATCGTCTGTCTAACATCATATATATAAAAAAAATAATATGGGAAAATATTATTAATAGGCTTGGTGGCAGAAAGGAGGTGAGACAAGCCTCTACATGCATGTTGGCTTCCACAGTATCCACAAAAGGCTGCCCAATACCTTTGCATTCCAAGCAGGAATTTATTTAAGGGTCCACAGCTCCCAGGACAGCTGAAAGGGATAAAAATTAAGCAGATGTCTGAGACAGGCCTTAAATTAGGGTGGCCCTACAAAACATAGGATGTCTTAGTATCAAATAATCAGTTGCCCAAAAGAGAAACAAAAAGGTTTAAACTAATATAAAAAGGCAGGAAAGTGGCTGAGATGGGATCCCACTCCAGCAGAGGAGCTGCCAGCAGGAAGAAGTCTGGCTCTGTAAAATTCCTGTTCCTAAACAATGGTGCTGGGAAGGTCGGTGACACGGGGGAGGTAGGGCTAATAATAACAAATACCATTGGAGTTATACCTTACATAGAGAAAACTGCGCTGGAACTGGCTTTCCAAGAGCCCAGCAAAAAGCTTTTGTTTAATTTATGGGGCTCAGGCTATTTTTAGCTGGCAGATCCTTGGGGTTTTATCTGGGATCGCTGCTCTGAGCCAGCAGCTGGAACATTTTAATTGTTTGCTCTGGATTTAGGGTGGTTTTTTTTTTTTTTTTTTTTCTGAAGGGAGAAAGAGGAAAGCAGGTGCTGGGGTCTGACCTTGCTGGTCTCCAGATTTCCTTGGCAGCACCTTCCGGAGTAGGGAGAGCCAGTTGGTGTTGGAGCAGCTCTCTGCCTCCTGGGAGAGATAGACTCTCTGCCTCCTTTTTGGGGTGGTGCTGGGGGGGGTCATCAGATGGAGCCCCTATCCTCCAGTCCAGCCAGGACCCCCCATTCATCCCCAGCCCCTGCCAAAGGCCAGCAGCCAGCAGGTGAGACAGTGAGGGGGGACACCGTGTCTCCCCATCCTCTGGTTGCTATGGAGGTCTAAAAATAGCCTGGGCAGTCCAACGAGGACGGAGCATCCCCTTCTTCCAGGAAAGCCAGAAGCACTCCAGGCCTGCGTGCGGCGGTGCTTTATTTGTCAGGAAAGCCCTTTGGTATCTGCCTGGAGCGTGGATGTGAGAGGAGCCATCTGCTCGGGGACAGGAGGTGTTTACGCCAGCCTGGGCAGAGCCTCGTCCCCGCTCCCACCGCGCTGCTGGCACCTCCACCCTGCTCGGAGCTTGGCCCCAGCGATGAAGGCAGACGTCTCTGTTTATGAAAACACTGGCTCCTCCACTCTGGGAGCTCCCAGGGCAGCTCTGAAATCCATCCTGGCTGGTGGCTGGTGAGAGCTGGCATGGTGGGGTGACAGCAGGACAGCCATGTGCTGGGGTGGTGTCCCTGCCGTGCAGAGCACTGGGAATACTGACAGCCTCTCCAGGGCTGTGCCCTGGGGCTGAGCACAGTGCAGCCAGGGGTCTCTGGGTGGGCAGGGGCTGGAGGGGCTGCTGGACTGCAGCTGATGGCAGAACCACTGGCCCTGTAGGGAACCCCAGTGTGGGGACACCACAGTGCAAGAGGATATTTTGGGGTTGCCTGTTCCACTGCCTACGCTCAGGGCTGCAGGAAGACATCTCTCCCTGTGCTCGGGTGAAGGTGTTGGTGAGTTGAGGAGACAGAAAGGAGGCAATTAAAAGCAAAGTGAAACACCTCGGCCTTGAGAATTGCTCCCAGGAGAGGGTAAAGTACTCCAACACCCCCATCTGCCTGCACTGACCCAAAAGGGCGTGGGATTGGGATTAAAGGGAAAACTTTAAGAAGAAGCTTTTTTGAAGAACGGCAAAACCCCACAAGTTTTTAGCCTTACTTCCCCCCACCCCCTTTTTTTTTCATTTTTGTCTCCCTACTGAGTAAATATTTTTCATTTGCATCCCGCTGTCACAAAGAACTCCAGATTTTGGGCTGAAACATCAGCAATCACCTCTTTCCATTGCTGGCCAGCATGGCAAACTAATTTTAACCTCCCAAGCTCCCTCCCATCTCCTGGAGGTTGTCCTGTTGCAGCCAGGGAGTGCTAGAAAATAGTGCATCGCCCACTCATCCAGCCTTCTTCAAGGGAAATATTTATATGATGCCAAAGAGAGGGTTTCCATGGCAGTGATGACTCTAGCACCGTCGCCTTGGAAACCACTTGAGGCCATCTTGAAGGGTTTGAAAATCCCCTTCAGAGACAAATAAGGAGAGGAGAGGAAAGGCCACTGAGATCAGAGGGGCGTTCTGGTCTCCCCTGATTTTCCTGTCAGCTCCGTGCCTGCTCCCGCTGCCTGGGTCCCTGCCCATGCCACTGGAATGATTTGTAGTCCAGGTGTTTCTTCATGGATAGACTCAGGACAAAGGAATTAAGTGCTTTGCAAATAGAAATGGTTCGGTTGATGCTTCCTCCTGCTTCCCAAGCCATCCAGCAGTGACTCTGGTGTCAGGGCACTGTTCAGCCCCAAAGAGGCTTTAAGGAGACTCCCCTGCGCCAGCAAACACCCGGGTGATTATTAGTGCCTGCCCAAATTCAAGCACCAGCTGCTTTTGGAGCAGCAAATGCACAGGTTCCATGTCTTTGACAGCCCAAGTCCCCATCACACGTGAAGAGCCTCGTGTTTCTCTTGAGGAGCTGCCAAAATCTGAACCGCAGGCAAGAGACGGCTGCTGGCACCAGAGCGCTCGCCTGTGGTGGTGAGAGGGACGCACCTCTGTGTCACGAACAGCCCAGGCTCAGCCCCCGCATCCCGTGGTTCAGCTCCCATGTCTCGTGGTTCAGCCGACCGAGCCCTTTGGCCATTTACGCTCCAAGCCTGCAGGAGCCCTGTCACCGGCAGCCAGTCCATCTGGTTCTCAAGGACACCAAGAACACGGCAGGGAGAGCAAAGCTTTCTGAGCAGATGGATGATGAGCTCGACGATGCAGCTGGCGGTGGCAGGAGTGGCCAGTGTTGCTGCTTGTTCAAGCAATGGGATTGCTTTCTTTGAGGTTTTGCTGAAAAATATTAGTTATCTTCTTCATTTTGTTTAGGGCAATCTAAAATATTTTCTTTTTTCTCCCTGAGCTACCTCCATGCCGAAGTGTCATTGACTCTCCAGGCCAGAGCTCTTCCCTGGCACCCACGCTTTGCTCTGCAGAGCTGCCTCCCACCCCCACCTATGGGTACCCTCACACCATCCCTCATTCCCCACCTGTCTCCAGCTTTCCCACAGAGAAATGTGCTTAGCCCCTCAACTGAAACCCAAGAGAGGGTCTGGCCACAGTGCCAGTACCAGCTCATGTCTCTCCACCCTGCTGCCTGCTCCTGCCTGCACCTCCAGGGGGGCATTTGGGGGTGCCAGGCGAGCACCCAGTTCGCTCTTCATCTACAGCATGTGAAAATCCTCCTTTATATTGATGCAGCTTCTCATGTCTTGAATGCTGAGACATGTGGGCTTGAGGACAGGGGTGTTTGGCTTTGCCCAGGAGGGAACCCCTTGCACACTGTGTGTCACAAAACTCATACCTGGCCCGTGCTGACCAAGGTGCCAGGTTGGGATGCAAAGCATAGAATTACAAGTGTAAATATTTACTCATGGGCATGAGATATCCCAGAAAAATCAGGGCACTCAGGTGTGGTTTTTTTATGAGGTTCTTACATCCATGAAGCACTCAGGTAAAACAAATTGACTGAGCGCTGACACCCACATTAACAGATCTCCAACCGCAGGAAAGCTTGGAAAAGTCCCTTTGTTCCTGCTTGTCTATCGATCCCAGGAGTCCTTGAGTCCCTCTGGCTGCAGTGACACCAGACGAGGCTGGGAGGGTCTCCGAGCCTGGGATGCTGTGGTACCTTGGTCAGCCCAGGGATAAAGCTGCTCTTTATCCCTCAGGGGCTGCTCTAAGCCTCCCAAAAGCAAAGTCCTTCTCTCCAGGGCTGGGCTGTTTGTTTTACTTCAGCACGAACAACACCGAAGTCTGCAATAAAACTCCACTACCTCATCACATCGCGGTGTGTCATAAGCACTAATATGAATTTTACCATTAACGTGCTTCCGTGCTATACAGGCTGACGAAGCTGTGCGGAAAGGGATGCGGGACCCTTTAGGCTTGGTTTGCACAGGGGCAGGCGGTGGGTCTCCCGGGGAGATTAACCCGGAGAGGTTGCAGAAAGTCCGCTTCTCTCCCCCCTCCTTGCCAGCCTCCTCCTGTCACTCCGGCGGGGGTCTGGTCCCCTCCTGCGGGGTCCCGGTAGGCTCCGGCAGCCCCGAGGGTATCTCCGCCCGTTCCAGCTCCTCCAGCCGCTGCCGCCCAGCCCTTCCCGCGCCGGCGGTCAGCACGGCAGCCCCGCTGTCCCTCCGAGGGGCCGCCCCCGGCCCGCCCCCGGCCGGCCCTACATAGCGGTGGAGCCGCCCCCGCCGTGTCCCGGCCCCGCTCCGCCATGGCCCCGGTGCTGTGGCTCTGTGCCCTGGCCCTGCTGCCCGCCGCCGTCGCCGCGCAGGACGTGGCCGGAGGTAAGCGGTGTCCGCGGCCCCACCATGGGGCTGGGGGGGGGGGGTCCGGCCGGCCGGCTGGCTGTCCTCGCACAGCACCCCAAAATCCCGGCCGGGCTGTTGCTTTGGACCCATTTTTGTGGGATGTCCGGTGCGGGAAGCAGGCGAGCAACCCACCGGCCACAGGCCCGGGCGCTGTGGTAACTCAGAATGGGCGGTGAGAGCTGGGAGGGAAGGTGCTGTCCCACGCTGGGAGTTCCGCAGGGTGGGATCCGCGGCAGCCTGCTGTGTCCCTTCGAGTTCGGCAAAGTTGAGTGGGTGCTGGAAGTGGAGCTTTGCTCGCCGCTTTCCGTCTGTAGCTGCCCCATCTCTGAAAGTGTTCAAGGCCAGGTTGGACGGGGCTGGCAGCAGCTGGGATAGTGGAAGATGTCCCTGCCCGTAGCAGGGGGATGGGACAAGGTGGGCTTAAAGCCCTTCCTACCCAAACCGTTCTACGATTCCTTGATTTAGTGACGATAACAGCTCAAGTGAGAGAGCTGCTTACCTTCCCTGACCAAGGGGGCAGTCACTGGGCAGTCAGGCTCCTGCTGCTGGCCCTTTGGAGGATGGGGGAGACTGGCTGGGGCAGCTGCAGACCAGGAAGAAGACTGGTGTTCTCAGCTATGGATGGGTGGGGAGCTGTGGGTGTCCAGCTGCTCCTCCTTAGTGGATGGGGGATGGAGCATAGACTCCAGAGGTGCTGCACCCGGTGGAGAAACAGCTGTGGAAAAGGCAGGGGATGACTGCCTTCCGAGTGTCCTAAGAAGTCTGTCCCCTCTTCCAAGCCAGGAACTGTTCTCCGTGGGATGATGCCTGCATGGTGGCTCTGGCAGGGAGGAAGTTGAAGACAAGCGTGTTTTGCTCTTCTTTCCAACCCAAGCTATTCACTTCACTCCTCCTGTAGCCAGCTGTCAAAAGCATTACCCAGGTGGCTTCTAGCACAGCAAGAGCTGCTGTCTTGTCCCTGCCCCTGAGCACTGCAGTGCTTCCTGTGCCATCCCATGTGAACTGCCTGGTCACCTGAGATGGGGTGTTTGCCCCAAATCCTGAAGGGCTGCAATGTCCTTGGAGCAGCCCATTCCCCCCAAACAGCTTCAAGTGGGTGGCTTTGACTTAATGACCTGGAGTATGATCCCCAGCTAGGGATGCCAGGAAAGGGGATATCCTGGGTGAAAGCAAAGCCCAGTTAAAACCACAAGTTCTGCTTTTGCCCACCATTGGCCTCCTGTGGTGTGGGAGGGTGTTTTGTGACTCTTGCTAAAGAATAGTCCTGAGGGAGCACAGGCACTGTTGTGCTTTTCCAGCCTCAGTTGAAGAAATGGGGAAGATGCTGCTTCAGAGTGTTTAAAATCTGCAATCTCAGCCTCTCTGGGCGTGTAAACACCCTTATCTGAGCTATGTTAATCAATTGCCCAGTTGTTTGGAGGGCTGAACAGAGCATGTGACTGCTGACAGTGGGTCATAGCTGAGGGTTCCTGCCAGCTGGAGGGAGAAAATCCAGCTTTGCTGATTGTGAGAGTGGAAAACAAGCACCTCTGGGATTGTTTTTTTCTGATTACGACACTGCAAAGCAGTGATCCTGCAGTGAGTGGTCAGGCAAATTGGTTTGAGTTTTCATTTTAAACCACTGTCAAACAGGCTGCTGTTTAGGCTCCTAAGCAGGAGTCAGTTTTAAAAGGCTCATTTTTGAGGGCTTGGCAAACCACCCTTCCTGAAGATCTGGGGAAGCACACCAGTGAATTACAGGTGAATATCCTGTAGGAAGACATTTTCCAAGAGCACTGCTGGGAGCTGAGCTCAGAGTGGGGGCTGGACTGGGCCAGCTTTTCCAGAGCTCAGGTTCAGACCTTACCCATTCCCCTGCCCAGCTGGATGCATCCCATGGGGATGCCATCATCCATGGTGGCACTGGTCCCAAGAGCCATCTGTGTCTATAGACCTGGGGTCTTCCTCTGCTATATGGGGTGGAAACGGGTTCTGAACATGAGCACAGATTTTTGGCTGCAGTGCTGCTCCCATTTCCTGGACTGTGTCCTGCTGAAGAAAGTTTTGGATGAACTGGCTGGGGTAGGGCACGGCCCTTGTGTGCAGCAGGAGGCCTCCTGCAGGTTCTGTAGCTCTGTGTGTCCCCGTGTGCTCCTCTGCTTCTCCTGATATCAACTTCTGCGTCTGGGGCTTGTTTGCTTGAGCTACTCCATCATCTGGTGCTACAGGACTGTACCACCGACCCAGTGCTTGCTCTCATCCTCACAGGGTCCCTCCAGACCGACTCCAGCTGTGTCCCCTGGCTGCCCTACTGCCATAGCAGATGCTCATGCTTCTAGGGAAATAAAACCCAAGAAGGGAACTCACAGCTTAGGGCTTTGTCAGCAGAGCAGTCAGGCAGATGAACTTGCATTTGCATTTCGGCCTCCCACCATGACACGGAGCACGTGCTGAAGCTGGTGGCTCTTGCAGCAGCAGCAGCATGCATTGCTGCTGGTCTAGTGGTGGGTAGGAGCAGGCTTGGAGGAGCCCAGAGTTTAAACCACTGAAGCTCTTCAAAGTCCTGAGGTGTCTTTTTTTCCTTCCTGCAGAATCCTGCCACCAGTATACGAACAGGAGCTGTGAAGAGTGCCTGAAAAATGTCACAGTGAGTAGCAGCAGTGAGACTTCCAACCTCTCACCATACCTGAAAACGTTTCCTTCCTGGAAGGGGGGCTGGTCCCCTGCCCTTGTCCCAGACACACTGCAAATTCCACCCACCTATGAGGGTGAGAGGGCAAACCCTCTCTGGTGCTCTGGAAGGAGGTTGCTAGAAACTGGGTGGGTTTTGTTGTGTGCTTTTTGATTAGAGTAATGGAATTGCTGAGCTACTTCCTCATGGATGGGCAACGTGCTTGGAGAAGGGACTGAGTGGGCTGGACTGGCTGGTCAAGTTCCCCTCCACCAGTCTGTGCCATGGCACTGGGTGGATGCAGGATGTGTGGACTGGTGTCCTGCCAGTCTCTGCTGCCTTATCGCAGATATCAGCAAACTTGAACTTGAGTCAGATCTTGCAGCTGATGTAGCCAGAACCAGTTTGACCAAACCCTACTGAATTCTGGAGTTGGAGGTTGGAGCCACCAGGAGACGAGTGTGCAAAGCTCTGCAGATAGTCTGGTGGTGGCTGGGCACATGCACACCTCTCCTGCTCATCAGCTTTGTGTGTGTAGAGTGCTTTGTCTCAAAGGCTTTCTTCTTGTCACAAAAAATAAACATAAAGGATTTGTGTTATTAATTGTGCAAGCCATGGTGGGATTCTTAAGGCTGTCCTGGGCAGGGCCGGTAGTTGGCTTAGTGAACCTTGTGAGTCCCTTCCAACTCAGGATAGTCTACAATTCTAAGCCAGAAGAAGGATTTTCATCAATTTTACTTGCTGTAGAACTCTGCACTCTCCTTCCATGCCTGTCCTGGTGTGATCTGTGCTGACACAGCTCTTACTTCTGAGCACCCTGTTGCTGATGGGTGGTATCTGGTTCTTGTGAGCCAGCAGCAGTGGCACTGTGCTGTGGCTGCCAAAGCAAAGCGTGGGTCACTGGCAATGCAGCAGTAATGCTGTCCTGCCTGGTTCCTGTGTCCTAGTGCCTGTGGTGTGCCAGCAGCAGGAGGTGCATGGAATACCCTGTCCGAAGAATTCTTCCCCCGGCTGATCTGTGTGAGCTCCGCTCTGCACGTTGGGGAGTCTGCTGGGGTAAGTGCTAGCCTGGGGTGATGGCTGTGTGAGTGCTTGCTGCTGGTGGGAGGTTCTCCTGCCTCCCCATCTCTCTGCCAGTGTAGCAATCACAAGCTGAAGTCTGTCAAGGTTCTGCAAACTTCCTGAAGTGTGGGCGGGGAAGCGGAGTATGAGCAGTTCCCTGCCTTCTGGCAAGTAGGACCTGTGAGGATTTAGCTACTCCAATATACATCCCTTATGCTTTGGTGTGATGGAGGCTCCAGACGTGGCTATCACCTGGGAACAGGAATGGAAGTTCTTTGTGGGTCTGTGCAGCCCTTTCTGGTGTCTGAATCCCAGAAGATCTCTCTTCTGCAGCTGGTGCATCACTCTGTGCACCACTTCTGGCTCTTCAGGTGGCTGCTGTCCCAGGTGGGCTCCTGGAACCAGAGGTGTGGTGACTTCTCTGGAAACCTGTGTGTGCTTCTAGTGCTGAGTGTACTGTAGTTCTGCTCAGTTCTTACCCACCTGAGAAAAAAAACTTCTAAAACTACCCCTGCACATGCAGGTCTCCTCTGGGAGCATTTTCTGGTGGACAGCTGGCTCTTGGCTGCCTCTCCTCCTTGCTGCTGTTTTCTGAAGGATTTCAGAAAGCAGATTTCTGGTTCTTTCTTTGTACCAAGCTTAGTGCACGTTCATGCTCAGACAGGAGCCAGCTTTTGGGGGCTGGAGCAGGAAGGAAGCAAGCTGGGGCTTGGTTGCTCTTACCCACCCCCTTGATGAATAGCCTGGAGCTGAATTGTCATTGCCTGTCATCTGCTGTGCTCGAGGCTGGGCTCTCTTGTCTGCCCACAAGAGTTCAAACTGCTCTTACCGTTGTGGAGGAAGAATCTCCTCTTTGTGAGCCCTGTGGTATGCTTTTCTGAAACTTCTGTAAGACCTTGAAATACTAGTTTTAATGTGAGTAGCTTCACAAAAGGTTTCATTATAGAAGAACACATTCCTTAGCTTGCAAAGCTTGCTATAAAGGAGATTAGTCCTGTAGGAGATTAGCTCTTACGTGAGTCTGCATTTTTGGTGTGTGTGACTTAGCCTCTGTCATCAGCTGGAGGAGTGCCTGGTTCTCTGTCACAGACCTCTCTGTGTGGGAAGCAGGGAGCTGAACCCCAAGCTTATCCTGAAAACCCAAAAGGGTTTCAGAGGGACTGACACTGCTGCAGGCTTTGAAAACACTTACAGTGGTGGAGTAATTTCAGCCTGGAGTACCTAAAAGAGGATCTTATTTAGAACAGATAAAAGGAAGAGGTTTCTTGTAATGATGGTCATGAGGCACTGGCATGGGTTGCCCAGAGGTGAATGCCCCATCCCTGGAAACATTCAAGGTCTGGTTGGATAGGACTGGGAGCAGCCTGGTCTAGTGAAAGATGTCCCTGCTCATGGCAGGGAGTTGGACTAAATGACCTTCAAAAGTGCTCTGAGCAGGTTCAGGTGTACTGAGATTTCCATAACCTGGCTGTTGTGTGCAAAGTGGCTCCTAAACAAATATTTCCACAGGCTCAAGTCTCTGAACAGCCTGAATCATACTTGGAAGAGACTCCTCTTTGTTTTGTCGCCTGAAATCCTTGGCACCTAGATGTGTCAGTTTTGGCTGGTGTCTCTACTGCCATTACTGCAGGAGCTGAGCAGGATGAGCAGGGACCAGGGCTCATGGCTGCTGCTTCATCATGTTCCAGCAGGTTTTGTTCTGTGTATGGGCAAGCAGATCCCCCCCCAGCCTTGGGGAGACGTGGCAGGAAGTAGGACTTGGCCTTCAGCTGCTTGAGCAGCACTGCTGGCCCCAAGCTGATAAATCCCAACAGATCTTGTTTCAGTTTATCTCTTGCCCAAGGACTTCAGACACCTATAAGTGCTCATCTCATCAGAGATGACTTCTGAGGCTGGCTTCCATGGACAGTAATTCCTCCCTGTCAGAGGAATGTCAGAGGTCATTCCTTAGCCCTGAAGCCTTCAGTTGTTGGGTTTTTTCCCCTGGATGGTTACTTTTTACCTGGATTAGTGATTAAGATAGCTTTGCTCCTGTTTCTGCCAGAGGAGTTTGACCTGAGTGCGTTTTGTCCTTGTCTTTTTTCATAGCCAGTAACTGAGCACGCCTGTCAGCAGGTACATGTACTCAGCTGGTGTTTATTTGTGGGTACCAACACTTGGTATGTCTAGAGCTAACAATGTCCATTTGCTTTCCCAGGTGGTTACACATCTCCAGCCCAGTCACTGAAGCTGCTGGTGACAGTAGTTGTATGTTCACAAACAGGACAAGAGAAAATGGCTGTAGGATAAGAGGAAATGGCCTCAAGTTGCACCAGGGGAGGTTTAGGTTGGATATTAGGAAAAAAATTCTCCACTCAGAGGGTGGTCAGACAGTGGAAGATGGCTGCCCAGGACAGTGGTAGAGTCACCATCCCTGGAAGAGTTAAAAAAACACTGAGCTGTTGCATGTGGGTACATTGCTTACTGGAATACTTGGAAGTGCTGGGGGAATGGTTGGACTTGATCTTGGAGTGCTTTTCCAACATTAATGATTCTGTGATCCTATGACCCTGTATTGTAACTCCAGGCAGCTGTGTCTGTGTGTGCTAAACACATTTTGTCAAATCCTGCAGTGAACTTTGAAGCCCTGATCATTGCCATGTCTGTGGTGGGAGGAACACTTCTGATCATGTTGGGGGTCTGCTGCTGCTGCTGCTGTTGTAAGAAAAAGAGCAAAAAGCAAGTATCGGGGGGGGGGGGGGGGTGTGTCCCCTGATTGTGTGGAGCAATTCAGATGCAGCCATGTGCTGCTGCAGAACCAAGTGCTGAGTGCACTAAGGGGCTCTTCTGTCTGCCAGGCCAGACAAGGATGATGAGAGAGCAGCCAGGGAGCGGGAGAAGAGGCGAGTGCGGCAGGAGGAGAGGTGAGTTTGTACCACAGGCCCTGAGGCTGCAGAAAGGTTTGGCTCCTGTCTGTGCCATCAAACGTGATGCCAGGAGGCACGTGGAGCTCAACACATGCAGTCAGTAGCTGCTGCAGCCCTAGATCACACGCAAGCCTCATGACGAATGTCACGCTGGGGTGACTCGTGGATGTAGCATCACAAGTATTGTGTATGCAGCTCCCCAAGGGCTGCTGACGTGTGTGGGCTCTGGTGGTCCCCAGAGCCTCCGGGATGTGGGAGGCTGAGCAAACCTGCCAGCCTGGAGCTCCCTTGGTTGGGAATAAGCAAGGAGCTCTGGCTCTTCTTGTTCCGTTTTGTATCACCAGTTACTGAGTCACAGCTTTTCTGTTTGCTTCTCACAGGAGAGCAGAGATGAAATCACGGCATGATGAAATCCGAAGAAAATACGGTACAGTGAAGTGATTCAAACGAAGCTTTAGATGAAGCAGCCTCAGTAACTGTGCTCCTTGCCATGGTTACAGATGCAGATGAGATCTGGCCAGCAAGGAGAACATGGTCCCTGCTTCTCTTGAGTCAGAGCAGGTGTAGAGATGCTGAGGTCATGATGTGTGAGCTCACACACAAGGGCTGTTTTTCCTGGGCAGGGAAAAGGAAATGCATAATGTTCCCCAGAATATGTCCTCCAAGCTTACCATGTGGGAAAAGATGACGGAGCTTGATTGGAGGGGGGGAGAAGCAGAAGCTGGCAGGCACAGCACCATCATAATGTGTCGCTGTTGGCTAGGAGCAGCATGGATAATGACACAGAATTTTCTTCAGAAGGCGATAGCAATACTTCATTGAAGCACAAACACCCTTTCATAGTGTTTCACCATCTAGAAATGAGTTGGTTAACTGAGAATACAGTAAGCTTATTGGTGCAAGAAGTCCAACACCCCTTGGTAAACATCCTAGCATAAACATCACATAACTTCACAATGTGGCATTTACACAAACACCAGGTGCTAGGTTTGTTTTAAATTCTTTTGTCACGCTTTTCCCAGGACCAGCCTGGGAAAAAGCTGAGGCTGCTTCTTCCTGATCACTGTCTGCATCCACAATAATGCTGTTACCTTTCAGGTGCAGCCCTCCAGTAGCCCTGTGGTGAGCAAGTGGGTGGGGAGCCAGCAGCTTGGGGTGTGGGGCCAGGTAGGAATCAGAACGCCCACAGCTGCAGGAGCACAGAGCAGGTACCAATCCCACTGGTCTTCTGTGCCAGCAATGGTTCCCCAGCAGGTGTCTCAGTCCCATGGGAATCCCTCCTGTCCCTCAGGTGGGTGCCATGGACTGCTGCAGGTCCAGGTTAGGCTGGAGGTCCCTGGGCTTCTGGATGGGTTGGCTCTTTTGGGGAAGAATGAGCAGGCAAAGCTATGCCCGAAGGAGCTCTTGGTGGGGGAAGCATCTGTCTGTGGAAGGGCTGTGCTCTGAGACTGTCTTCCCATGCCAGGGCTGTTGTGCTGCAGCCTGACTCCACAATTTGCAGTCCGGTCCTTTGTGGCTGTTCTTCAAAAGTGTTGAGCTGGGAAAGCAGCAAACAGCATGGCACATGGCTCATTGCTAGCCCAAAAGTCAGCCCCATACCCTGCCTTACTGTTTCCCAGTCTTGATGCAGGAGCAGGGAAGCAAGTCTAAGAACAGTTTTAATTTAACTCGGGTCTGGGCTTTCTGCTTTTAAGTCCAGTCTGACAGAAGGGATGTGGAGAGGGAGCACTCTGGAAGATTAGCCAGGCTGCTTTACCTGGACTGTACATGGACTGGGAGAGGAATTTGCCATCAGGTCAAACTTCTCAATGGATGTCTCCTCTTATGCAGAAGGGGAGAGTGACTGACTGTGGGCACTGCTCAAGTAAGAGCATGTTTTTTGGGAGAACTGCAGCCAGGAGGCTTGAGGATGCTCAAATGACGAAGAGTTGTTTCCCAGGACTGGTTTTCTTGCTGGCTGTGACAAGTGTGGGAATTGCTGTCTGAACAAATCTCTCCTCTCTTCTAGGCCTCTTCAAGGAAGAGAACCCTTATGCAAAATTTGAGAATTAGCATCTCCAGACCCATCCATCTCCCTGGTGAACAGTGCCTTCTGCAGAGCCATAAGTCTTCAGGCTTCCTTCTACCACCATGGTGCCACTTCAACTGCCAAAGAGGATGACCCAGATGCTTGGTGACACCATTGTCCCCACTACAGGTGCTTGGTCTGGCCAGAGCCTTGCTCTTGCCCTGCTGGTGTAAGAAACTGTGGTGACAGTACTGGAGGATGGCACGCTTCTTCTTACTCACCTCTGAAGTCCAGAGCAACACACGTAACAGTCCTTGTCACAGCCAAGGGCAAAAGCAAGGTCATACATCTCCCTCACTCCTGCCTCACCAAGAACACCTCATGCACACAGAGCTAGGCTCTTCTGCTCTGCCCCCCCTTTTTTTTCTTCTAGTATATGCAACAACCAGCAAGAGTTTCCTGACATATGGGTCAGCAGGAGGCTTTGGCTGTCACTCCAGGTGCCTGCACTTATCCCAGCACATTAGCAGTCCTCTCAAAGAGCACAAGTTTCTGGTGATCTGGTGCTTCCAGGAGGAAGGTCTTTTGTGCACCTTCTCACTTGCAACTAATCTGGGCAAATGCCCCAACTCTCCTACCTCTCTGTGCCTTTCTAGAAAGGTGGTCTTGGGCTCATGACCACATCTGTTAGCAATACTGTACGTTTTAAGTGTATTTACAATATGCTGACTGTATATTAAACTGATTCAATTACTGTTCTGGTCTGAGAGAGTTTAATTCTGATTCCACAGCAGACACAGGTTAGCAGTAGCGGCTGATGGAGTTGCCACTATTACATGGCACTGACTGATTTGGGATAGCTATGGGAGGCAGAAGCAAGACTGCCTTGGGCTCTTGCTGGACTTGAAAGGAGTTGTCTGTACCCAGAGATGTTCAGGTGTTAAGATGAGCTTTGGATGGAAGTAAGGCTGCTCTCTAAGGAATGGGCTGGGTGTTCTGGCAAGAGTTTGGCCTTTTGTCCCCGGGTATCTCTAGGAGAGAGCCCACATGTATGTGCAGGCTGTGCAGGGACCGTGACAGCCTGGGCTCAGGAAAGCTGCCTGTGGCCTCCTGCCAGGCAGGGGACTGCCGTGCTGCCGTGGGCTGGGATGAAATGCTCCCACTGTGGAGCTTGGCACAAGCTGCTCCAGCTGCACTCGAGGGACTGCAGCGGCCGGGAGCCCTCGCTGCTGCCGCTGCCCGGGCTGTGCCGGCTGCCAGGCCCTGGCTGCTGCCAGCACGCTCCAAGGACAGGACTTGCAGGTGACTTTTAAGGCAGGTTGTCTCTAGCTGCTGCCAGAAGAGACTCGAGGGGGAGGAACAGAGGAACTGACTCTGCCAAGCTCTCGTGGTGGCTGCTCTCCCACCTTGTGCACAAGGCAGTCAGACTGTCCGGGCAGGGGCTGCGTTCCGGTGCTGCCAGGCAGGAGCCCAGGGCGGTGCTGGCAGCGGTGTGTCCGAGTGTGCATGGCAGGGGGACGAGGATTCCAGGAGATCCCCGTTTGGCTTCCATCTCCCTGTGCGTGCAAGGGGAACTGTGGAGACCAGGAAAGAGAAGGGAAAGTGCTGATAGGGGATAGTCCTGGCTGTACCCTGGGCTTTCCTGCATGTGCTGGCCCAAAAGGCCCCTGGTTCCTCTGCCAGCCAAAGGTGCAGGGAAAGCTGGGAGGGCTTTGAGAGCCCCCAACATCCAGGGACAGCTTTTTTAGAGCCTTTTGAGCTGCCTTCCCCCTCCTGGTCTGTACCAGACTCCAGTTCCCCCTCCTGCCCTGGCACTGGCACCAGTAAATCTATTTTGGGTTCCCTGAGCACTCCCACTGGCACGGCTGCCAGCACTAAGGCTGGTGCCTCCAAGCCCATCTGAGATGG
>CM031865.1:25026086-25121025 GCA_018697195.1 Certhia americana
AAAGGGCTCACACGGCCCCAAAGGGCTCACACGGCCCCAAAGGGCTCCGCCACCGCGGCTGAAACATCCCCGTGCTGGTGGAACCCTCGCTGCTTCTCTGCCCAGGTCGTGGAACACCCCTGTGGGCAGCGAGGGTGTCCAGGTGTGTGTGAGAATGAGGAGCTGGGATGCTGGCAGCTCCTCGGTGTGGAGTTCTCATCGGTGAATGGAAGCTGCCTCTTCCTCCTCAGGTGCTCCCTAATGTCCCGTGACAGTTACAAAAATTCTTCCACTTCCGATCCTGACTCTGAGACAGCTCACTAGTCCTCAGTCCTGTCACCTCCGAAAGCTTCATCATCTTTGCACTTTCTCTTTGGAAAACGGCACAAAATAAATTCTTCTACGCCACGGCTTCCTCATGGGTTGTTTCCTCCCCGCCTCCTGTGTCTCCTGCTGCCTGTTGCACACTTGTAACCGCTGCGTTCCACAGGTATTCACAGGTTTTCCTCAGAGCCATCCTGAGCTGAACAGGAGAAGGATGGATGAATCAATCCCCAGAGCTCAGTTTCTGAGCCTGGAGCTCCCAATGCCTCCTGTTTACAGAGCAGAGGGTGGGCATGCAGATGGCTTTGGAAAGCAAGTCGGATTTTGTCTGTTACTTGTAGGGTCCTTTCTTCACTTATTCAGACTTTACACTCTGCCCTGCTCTGTGCCTGCTGCACCCACACACTTCTCTGGGTTTTTAGAGAGCTACTGGGAGTTTTAGCATGCCTGTGTGTTACACAAATGTGCATCACATGGATTTTGAAGGATTTTAGAGGGCAGAGCAAGGTCCTCAGTCCCTGATGCAGGGAATAAAGACTTCCTCATGTGATTAAACATTCTCAGAACAGGATTCAGTAGTGTGGTGACTTAGGTTTTAAGGGCAACATAAAGTTAGCAGCATTTGACCTTCCTCAGTGTAGACAGCAAGACAAATGTGCTTAAATCTTAATCAGAGATTCTCAGAATGGTTTGGGGTTAGAAGAGCATTTGAAGCCCATATCATTCCACCCCTTGCCATGGTTAGGGACACCTTCCACTATCCCAGGTTGCTCCAAGCCCTGTCCACCCTGGCCTTGAACACTTCCAGGGATCCAGGGGCAGCCACAGCTTCTGTGGGCAACCTGAACCTCACCACCCTCACAGGGAACAATTTCTTCCTAATGCCTAATCTAAATCTATCTTCTGTCATCCCCCTTGTCTTTTGAGTGTTAATTTTATTAATGACAGTAAATCCATGAATGCTTAGTTTGGATTCAGAAACACAAGTGTGGTTTCTCATACATAACTTTGAACTTGCAGGGCTTGTCAGTGAAGCACATTATGTTCCTGTTTGATGGACAGCCAATTAAGGAAGCAGACACACCTGCACAGGTATGAAAAACACTCTTTCTGCTAATTGTTACACAGATATTTGGATGTCTGAGTGATGATCAAAGGGGCTTGAAATCAAAATGATCCTGAAATTGTTGCTGAGAGTTTAGCATTGTCTTGGTTTGAAAAGACAGGTGTCTGCCAAGGAAGGCAGGAGCCTCCCTTGAAATGGAAAATGTAAACCCCCTCCCTCTGAATTACTATAAATTTGAACTTAAGGGGCTCTCAGGTAAAGATACGGGGATAGGAATTACAGTTCTTTATTAGGAAAATTGAAATTTTAAAAATGCAGTAAAAAAGAAACAAATATGAACCACTGCCAGAGTCAGAATAAAAGCTGACCCCCCCGTGGGTCAGGCTGTTGGCAGCATTCCCTTTAAGTGGTGACTGCAGTCCTTCAGGAGTGGCAGATGTGGCTCTGTTGAAGCGATGATCCTGTAGAAAGGTGGAGTGTTTTACTGAAGGACGAGTGGTGAGAGATGGGTCTGGTGTTCCTCTGAGAATCGAGTAGAAAAGGCTGCTTGGTGTCCCAAATCTCAGACTTTTCTCTAGGTAGGAATGCTTGGCTCCTCCCCCTGGCTGGAGTATTTCCCGATGGAATGATGTCCTTTGATCAGTGAATCTCAATGGCCCATTAGCAGGAGATCTCTCCTTGGATGAGGATGGGTCCTGGAAGAGAGAAGAAAACTGCCTTAGCTGGTTTCAACAGCTGGCCCATGAACAGAGGATTTCCCCCAGAGTTATGAGGGATGGGTTATGGATGAGATAAAGAACATTGCTCTACTTGGTTTCAACAGATGATGAGAGAACACACACCTTTGGTTACATCCTGCACTGCAACACCAAGACAAGCAGTTCTAGCAAATTTGTTCAGGATGACTGATGGAAATTGTTTCATGTCTTAGTTAATTCAAGTTATTCCTGAAGTGCTCTATTGCTGATTAGAAGCAGAGAGCCAAGTGCTTTTGTCACCATGTGCTTTTCAAGTTTTCTGTATTACTTATAATTTCCATATTTTTAAAATGTTAAAATAATTCCTGTTACTTCCACAGCTGGAGATGGAACACGAAGACACCATTGAAGTGTTCCAGCAGCAGACAGGTGGAGGGTGTTGAGACACAGCATCTTTTGGAGAAGAGTTTGAGGATCCTCATCACACCTCACTCTCTTATCTGTCCTTGGATTTACTGTTTTATTGGTGAACAAATGACCATGGCAGTCACACAGGGTTCTTGGAAACTTCAGAGGATATTTACCAAAGTTGCTTGTTGTGCACAAGTCAAAATAGTATCTGCAGGGATTGAGCAGATGTGTCTGATTTTAACCATTTTAAGTTCAGATTAAGTTATATGTGTTGTCTCTCTGTTGTTAGCCCTTTTTTATTAATTTGTTTGTATTATAAATTTTTTTTTTCTTTTAAACTTGTGGCCTAAGCATTCATCCGTGTGTTGGGACACTGAGCGTTCATTCCTGGCTCTGGTTGGTCTTGTCTCTCTGTTTTAACTCCAAATATATAAATAATTCAATATATTTTCATGCCAAGTGTGAGCATAAAAGTTTCCTTTTAAGATGCACCCGAAAGAAGGAACAGAGATATGGGGTTTAAGTGTTTGGCTCGTGTTCCAAATTCAGTCAGTCCCTTGGGCAGCATTGCACCCTTGACTGGAGCTGGAACACAATACAGTGCTTAGGACAGGGTTTAAATGCTTCAGGTTTACATGTGTTTTTTCATATTATGATAAAGCAGCCCAAAATATACTTCTTTAATGGGATTTTTTTTTTTTTTTTGTCCCACACTATTGCAGACCTGGAGGTAGCAGGGCAGCTGGTCCAAAAGCTTAACGTGTTTGATAAGAGTGGCTGTGTTTTTTTGTTGTGCAAGCTTATAAAAATCCCATCACTGAAATTCCAGCTGTTTGCTGAGGGCTGAGCAACATCTGTCTCTTTGCTCCCTTGACTTTGACTCTTTCTCTGTGGGGACTGGAAGTCTGGGGCCTCAGGTTTCTTTTTAATGATTCTTTTTGGTAGATAAACTTGGCAAATGAGGGGGGTCGAAATGCCTTTTAATGTCTCCAAACAGTGCAGAAGAGCTAGTAACTGAGGAGAGACATTGAGGTATAATAATAATAATAATAATAATAATAATAATAAACGGCTTTTCTGCCTCTCCAATCTTGTTGAGGTTTAGTTATTTGTGTGGTGGTTTGGGCTCCATGAAGCCTGTTCCAGAGGAATTTTAACTCAGGTTGTCTTGCTGCTCCATGGAATCATAATCAGCCTTGTCTCTTTCCATGTTTTCACTTTAGCGACGCTCCTGCTTGCTGAAATCTCCCTAGAAAGGTCCCTAATTCCGTGTTGGTGGTGAGCTGGAGGGGATATCCCGCGGATCCCGTTGTGTGTTCCCGGATTTCCACATTCCCAGCAAATCCAGTTTGGGACTCTGGCCCCTGCCTCACGCTCATGCCGGCAGCGAAGGCCGTGTGGGGGCTGCTCCAGGGAATCCGAAGGGTGTGCCCAGCTACAAACCCGCGCCGCCCCGCTCCGTGGGGCATTTTGCGTGTTCTCCTGTGTCCTCCCACCGCGTGGAAACACCTGCCGCCTTCCACCTGCCGTTTCCCGCAGGGAATTCCCGGCGCGGTGCCGGCGGGAGGACTGCGCGCTACCATAGAGGAGACGCGTGCGGGATAGAGCGCCGCGCCGCGCCCCGCCTGCCGCCGCTCTGGCCGCGCACCCGGAAGCGGCGGCGGGGCCGCGCCATGGCGGGGACGGCGCTGAAGCGGCTCATGGCCGAGTACAAGCGTGAGTGGCGCTCCTTGGGCCCCTCGCTCTGCCCTCCTGGCGGGATCGCTCCCACAGCCCGGGAGGGCCCGCGGGCCGGGCGGGGCCGTGGCGGCCGCGGGGCAGGCCAGGCCAGGCCGAGGGCCTTCCTCTGGGTGCCTGGGGCAGCTCCCCGTGCCCCGCCGGCCGCAGTTTCACCCCTTCACCCCCGCCGGCTGCAAAGTCCTCTCTGCGGCCGTACAGAGCTCCCCGGGGCGGGGGTGAGGGTCACCGGATGGGTGCGGGGCACTGCCGGCTTTGAGGAGGCTGTGGGATGGGGATCCTGCCCGGAGCCGCACCGAGGGCAGGGTGGTGTGCCGTGACACCTCCTCTGCGATTCCGTGGCTCCAGGACCTCAGTCAGGGGGAGGCTGAGAGCCCAGGGCAAGTGGCCAGTTATTTTGATGTTTCTTCCTGTTAAGTTTTCCAGATGGAACAGAACACAGGTATGGAAATCTCTGTTGCAGAGCTCTGTTACATCAAAGGTAATTAAAGGTGTTTGTCAGGGCACGTATCTTCTGGTTGTGGCTGCCCCATCCTGGGAAGTGTCCAAGGTCAGGTTGGATGGGGCTTGGAACAAGCTGGGATAGTGGAACGTGTCCCTACCCGTGGCAGGGGCTGGAACGAGATGAGCTTTAAGGTCTCTTCCAACTCGAACAATTCTGTAATTCTGTGAAGTCCTCAATGGAAGCAGAGGGGTTAATAAAAGGATTTAAACTCCAGTTTAGTAATGAAAGGCATAGACTTGTTTGTTTAAAAAGCAGAGTGGGATGTGACTGCAGGGGGTGGCAAGCAGTGGTCCTCACCACAGGGACCGGAGACCTGCTGCAGTGGGCTGGGGCCCTCTGGGAGTCCCAGTTCTTCTGGGATGGCTCATCTGCTCCCTGAGGAGTTTGAGAGGTGTCAAAGGTGCCTTTTGTCGGCAAGAAATATTTGTTTGTGTACCTAGGTGCTTTTAGAATTTAATGCTCCGGCTTTCATTTTACAACATGGAAGTAAAATGGAGAAAAGAAATATTTGGTGGGGTGGAAGGAGCTGGGCTGTAAGAACTGGCCTTTTGCTGCAGGGGTGGTCACTTACTGTGCTCCCCAGGCTGTCCAGGGACAGGGAATTGTTTCTGTCATCATTTAGTGGAAGTCTCCAGCCTGTGTGAAGGAGAGTATTTATAGACACACATCTCCTGCCAGCATTGTGCCCATCCTCAGGCTGCTCTGCAGAGCACAGGTCTCTAAGCTGACCTGTCACACAGGTGTTTGGGCAGCCAGGGCTCCCCACCCAGCTCAGGCTGCTGCCACTGACAGCTGAGGGTGGTGAGCAAGCCCCACAGCTGTGTGGGTAACATTTGTGCTGACAGTGTGTCCTAGAAATCTGCATTTTCCCCTTGTAGTCCAGAGGCAGTGACCTGAAAAACAACCACAGATAGTCTTGGCACTGCTTCTGTCCTCTCATATCAATCCCCTAAGTCTCAAAAAAGCACTTACGATCCTTTGTTGTTAAGGATCTCACTGGAGTGTTTTGTGTGAATGAAATCTTTAGGAAAAGTGATGTTAAATGACCTCAGGAAGGTTTTGACTTAATGCCACAGGCAGACATGAGGTGGATGTTCTGTGCCTAGTTTCCCAGGGTAACACTAGCCATGTACAAAGATAATGTTTTGTCTGTGATCTGCCTTTACAAGCACTTTCCCGTGCCCAATAAAACACAGTACTGTAAAAAATGAATGTAATTCTAATTGCACAGTGCTTTCTGGAAACCTGAGTTGCAGCAGTGCAATAAGCCAGACATTTTGGTGTCTGTTTGGATTCCCCTCTGCTGCATCTCCAGGTTTGTTATTTTCCTTTAGCACATCAAACCTTGCTACAAACCCCAGAATCAAGCCTGACTTAGAACCTTTCTCCAGTGTTTCTCTAAAGACTAACAGTTAATTGTAGCTCTTCAGAAGCTCTTAGCCCTGTAGAGATTTTCAGCAAGTTATTTTGAAAAATAAAAAAAAGCTCCTGGTTGCAGGTAGTTTTGCTGCCACTTTTTGCAGAAAAAGAGCAAGTCCTACCTTGGGACAGGGCTGAGTCTGCTCAGTGTGAAGTTTGGCCCTCCTGATGATATGTGTTGCTGGTGTAGATGTGGGCACTGTGAGGGGCCTGGGTGAGTGTGGGCATGGGAATGGTTTTCAGTGACCCTCTCCTGACTGCTCACCTTGTATGTGTTATGTACAAAGTTGTGGACACATCTTTTTTCTTTACTTTCCCTTCTCTATCTTTTCCCTTTAGGTAGTTCTAGTCATGACAGTGGTGGTTGGCAGTTACTGCCTTGCTGGTGGATGTATTTTCCTTACCAGACTAATTCTAATTATTTCCATTTTTTCTTTTCAATTTTTGTCTTTCATTTTTTTCTGTGCACGTGCATGCACATGTTTAAGTCTTAATTTAAAGATTTATCCTTTCCTTCTATCAGGAATTCTTGACATTGTGAGGAGTTTCTACCTGTTGGAGCCCAGATACATTTCTGCATTTTGGGAGAGGCAATGAAATTGCACTGGTTTTCTTTCCTTCTGAAGAAAGGAAGGGAAGGTGGCTGTGGACATCAGATGACACAGATTGGGTTTTTTTGTCCTCATCTAGATCTTTACATGTTTGACTTTTTCCTTTCTCAGATTTGCTATTTACTCTGCCAGAACTAGTTTGGCTAAAGCTTTAAAAAAAAAAAAAAAAAAAATCAGATATGAAAAAGGGCATCATTTTTATTAGAGCATGTGTCTGTTGTTAATTCTAGATGTATAATAGTATAAAGGCCTGACCTAAGTCTCTCAGTAGCTTGTGTTTGTGAGAGTTAAGAGATGGAAACCTCCTTTTTCTATGTTTACTGTTTCTTGAAGATGTCTTATACTGGCTGAAATTTCAAGTCTAAAATGGGTTATTCTGGAAGAATTAAATCTCTAGGGACCCAAGAACTGTAGTGCCTAATTGTATGTCCTGGATTTCCTTCCTGGTACAAACAGGCAACAGAGCAGTGGATTGTAATGCCAACAGGTTTCTTTGGAAATGCTGTTGAGTTGAAAAATAAGAGGTTTCTGTTAATTGGGAGATTTGGGAAGTCACAGAAATAATAAACACCCCTGAACCTGGCAGTGCTTCAGTGGGTACCTCCCCTCCCTAGTGCCTGGGGAGAGTTGTGTGGAGTCAGAAGAAACCTGACTGTTTTGAAGCATCTCAGTCCAGATGCTGTCAGATACTGCAGGGAGCACATGGTCCATAATATTTCCTGAGTCCTGAGCTTTTAATCCCCTTGCAGGTTTGCTAAACGGCTGCAGTTTTTAGGGAAACATTGTGTTGAACTTCTCTTTTAAGGATGATCTTCTCAGTCTCTTCAGTGCTTTAACAAGATTTGTTTTCAGTTCTCCTGAGAACCATCTCCAAGGTATAATGGGCTGATGATGGCTCCACAAAGAGCAGCGAAATGAAAAGGAAGGCTCTGATTGTGTGTGAAGCAAATCTCCCCCCAGTTCCTAATAGAAGCATCACACTTGTCTAGTGTCAGCTCTGTTTTGAGCTTACAAGGTCTGGCTTTAAATAAAAAGCTGCACCTGGGGAGGTTCAGATTGGCTGTTATGGAAAATTTCTACACTGAGTGGGGCTGTTTGGCCTGGCTGGTCTGTCAGAGTTGCTCTGCCTGTGATCATAGCTTTGGTTTTAGCCTTTCACTGCTTTCTGCTGCTCACTTATAAATCATTGAACACCTCCCTCCCTGTCATTCTGTTAAAGTGACCCTGTTTTGGAGGCTCTGTGAGCTGTAGCAGCTGGTGCTGTGTCAGCTCCTGGTGGTTCATGTTGTGCCTCTCTGAAATGGTGGGCTTGCAGTTTCCTTTTGAACAGCTCTGGGGAAATCACAGGGTAGGATGTTACTGTCCCTGTGGAAAAGGGTTTTTTTCTTTCTCAATGGCCAGGTGCAGCAGCAGCCACTCAAAATCAAAGCTCCTGTGCCCCTGAATGCCCAGTTTCTACTTTACCAAATCCTTAAGGACAGAAATCTTTCCCTGAGAGGGGAGCTGAGCACAGACGTGGAGAATTGAACCTCTGTCCTCATGAAGACCCTTTGCTCTGTGGGCTTTGGCTGTTCCTTCCCATTGCCCTGTTCTCCTTGGAGTGGAGTGCTGTGTTACACAATTCCACGTGGCTGCCTCCCACGGGGACTGCTGCCAGCCTTTCCAGGGAAACTGTAGGAACCATCAGAGGGATTTTCTTCATAGAGAGAACCACAAGATGGAGCAAAATGATTCCAGGAGTTCCTGTGTTTGACATCTCCCTCTTTCTTTCTAAAAATATGAAAAAGAAAAGCTGTTGGAGACCCACTGTGAAGCTGGAAAAACCTGCCGTGGAATGCCAGGACGTGTGGAAAACTGTACTGCTGACTTTCAATCTGCTGCTGGGTTTTAGAACTTCAGAGAGGGCTGTGCCAAGGTTAGGGGAACTCTGAGCAAACAGAAGAGTTCCATGATCTCTCCTGGCAATGCATCTCAGCATCTTCTTCAAATCCTGCAATAAAGGAGCTGTTGTAAGACAGAAATCTGTTCTGTGCAGCAGCACCCAGATAGTTTTCACCTACAGCCTAAGCAGAAATCAGGTCAAGTGTCTCATTTATTGGTTTATGACTTCATATATTCCCTGGGTTGGTGTTCCTGGTTGTTTTCCTGCGTGGGAATATGTGTGGTGGTTCTTGTGGCTGTGTTCTCTGTGTTACTGGCTACTGGTGTTCCAGAGGCTGTTGATTAGAAAACACTGTGCTGGATAAGGACCTGGGAGTGTCACCTCCTGCCACCAGCTGCCCCATGGCTCACTTGGAGCCTTGGGGCTAATGTTGAGTCCCCGGGACTGCTGGCCCATTGGTTGCCAGTTTGTGGCTGAACTGTGCCCCAGCTGCTGCTGCCTCCCTGCAGAATATCAGAAACTGATGGTCAATCCACTAGATAGGAGGAAATCTGGTTGTTATTTTATCAGCACATGGTGTACTGGCCTTCACCAGTTTGAAGTAAGGGGCTGATACTGAAGAATTGTATTTGGAATTGTATCAGTTTCCTAGAGAAAGTGAGGATTGATGGATCCAAACGTTTCTGTGCAGCCATGGCTGTTTTATTGCTGCTGCTTTTTTTTTTTTTTTTACTCACATTTTCCAGGCCATGCAGGAGGAGTTGGATTGAATTTAGGGAACAGGGCTGCTTGTCAAATCTCTCATGTGTTTGCTTCTCCTGTTTTTGTGTCGTTCTGGGTTTTGTACTGAGGTCCATCAAACCTGAATGGGTGCAGAGAGCTTACAGGAATACAAATTTCAGGCTGTTATGGTACCCAGCAGGTACCACAGAGGTGCAAGAGAAGAGCATTTCCCAGGCTTTGTGAAATGTTTTTGTCCTCCTTCTCAGGTTTAAATTATTGCCTCTGTGAAAATGGGGGACTCAATGAGCCTAGAGGTTATTTCCAATCTAAACAGTTCTGTGATTCCAAGGCTAGTTCTAGGAGCCTAAAAAACCCCCAAGTGTGAAACAATTTTGTCTAGAACACTGTCCTGCATTAGGCAATAGTGGTGGGACCCCTGTGCTAAACCATGGCTACTCAAATACCTCCTGAAATACTTGGGCTTGCAACTCACCTCACTTTTCCCTGTGCTTCTCTCTTTGCAGAGCTGACCCTGAACCCACCAGAAGGGATTGTGGCAGGTGAGGAGCCGAGCAGGGTGTGTGCACTCTGGAGCTGTAACCTTGCCTTCAGGTAGCACTGAGCATTGTTCTGTTCTGTTTCACAGGTCCCATGAATGAAGAGAACTTCTTTGAATGGGAAGCCCTGATCATGTGAGTTAATAAATACTTTTTGTTTGGTGTCTGAAATCAGCAGTTGCTGTGATGAGCTTCTAGGAGGGCAAGAATATAAAAAAATACTGTCAGTTCTGTGTGACATCAGCATTGGCCTGCCTTGGGCTGGAAACTCCTCTGATCCAAACAGGGAATTGCATTTGGACTTTAAACAGAGTGACAGAGGCAGCACTGGTGATGTGTACAACTTGTTACGATAACTTCATGAACAAGTGTCATGATAACAAGCTTGTAGGTTTGTCAGGAATCCTCATTTGGTCTCCCTTGGATATATGTAATATTTCCAAACACTATAGGAAACAAACAATTGCTTGTAGATCACACATACCTGTTGGAACATTGCCTAATTGCAAATGCAGGACAAATTTTGAGTGGAACAAAATACACAGATGATTAGTGAAAGAGAAAAACATCAGTGTCTAAAATTAGTTTACTTACTATTCAGATTTTTTCTTGAAATATTGAAAGGTTTTGATCAGAAAAGGTATTAAAATTTAAGTAAAAATTCTTTTGAAGTTCTTTACAGTTCATGAATAGGTTGGTGTTGTCTGGAGTTCGATGCAGTGGTTTTGTGTAGAAAGAGGTTCACTCTTCTGTTGGTGAATAGCTCTGATCTGCTGTGTTTTGGGGGTGATGAAGACCCCTTTACAAAGCTGTGTTCTCTCTCTTCCACTCCCCAGCTGATGGGTGTGGTTGTTGGTTGCAAAATTTGCCATGAAAAGACAAAATCTTTTTGCCCAGCATCTTACAGGCTGTCTTCTCTCTTGCATGTAGTCCTCTTCATACTGTGCCTTCTTTGGGAACTTTGAGTGCTTGGAATAACTGGTGATTTCTACAAAATAAAATTCTAGAGGAGAGCATAGAGACATTTGTCACTCACATCTGACAATTTATGCAAATACTGCACAATTAAAAGATGAAGAAACTCCTGACTGCTGAGTACATCTTGAAGCTGGTGGTCTGTTGTTAGGGTAGATCCTGGCTCTGTATTTCAGGATTCCTTTGGTAAGAATTGGTGATTTCCTCCAGGGCTGGGTTGTCCTGGAGGACTCAGTGGCTGTGGCCCCGCTCGCTCCGTGCCCGCTGTGATCTGGGCAGGTTTTCCCTGCAACCACCAGTGCTGACTGGTGAGATTCTCAGCTGGCGTGGGTGGCAAGAGTTTTCCTAGCTGGGTTTGCTTGGAATGTGTTGTCTAGGGATGAAAAACAAGATTGCTGTCTCTGGAGCTCAGGCGTGCACCCAGTACAAAAGCATTGTGAGCTGTAGCGAGTTCCCTATTCCACACAAGCCAGCTGTGTGGGTGATCCTGCTGCATGGCAAACCAGAGCCCCTGAGTTATTTTAGACCTTGATGAGTGGAGGTTTGGATTACCACTGCTTGTTTGCTCATTGATGGCAAAAGTTGGCAAATGCCTCTGCTTATGTGCAGCGATTCCTCCTGGGATAACAGGTTGTGCTTCCTGGGAGCTGAGTTCCCCTGAAAATAAACACTTAGCATGGAAATAGGTTGTTTTATTGCCTGACACCAGGGATTTTGGCTGCAGGGTCTTATGCTTTCTGTGAGAGGCATAGTTAGCACATCTGCTTCGTAATGGGCCAGATTTCAGGTCAGACAGCTGTGATTGCTGGAAGTGTGGAAGTCCCAGAGGGTTTAAAGCACTTCTTGGAACATGGAAGGAAATTCCTGCTTATTGGTACTTCCTCCTAGCAGAAGTGGTGTGGCTGAGTAGAGCTTTCCTGTGGGACACTCAGAAGTACTTCCGAATATCCTAGAAAATACCTTTTCTGGTTTTTCCTGTCACATCCTTACAGAACAGAGGAGCTGCTTGCAGACTTGAAAGCCCTTTAAAGTGCTGAGTATTGAGCTTCAGGTCTTTGTCAGCATAAAATGAAAGGCGGAGGTGCTTTAATTTTGGTTTCTGTATTGTGTGTGTATCATAATAAAGTTATATTTTAAGATCTGCTCAATTTTGAAGCTGTGATACAATAGAAACGTGTTTACCCCAAACACGTTTGGTTACTTTCATCTCTTTACAAACCCTGTTAGTAGCAGTGTTTGCAATACCTTTGGAAAGTAAGTTACATGACTTGTTTGTATTTGTCTGTGGTGAGCTCCTCCAGTGTTTTGTAATCTCAAATGTGCTGTGTGAGATTGAGGGAATGAGGTGTGCAGATGAGAAAATGGGAGTAAAGCTGCCTTCAAGTTTTTAGACAGAGGAAGTGCAAACGGTAAAATATGTAATTTTGAAAAGAACAGAGTATTTTTTTTTCCTTCAGCCAATTTATATAAAGCTAGAGCACATATAATGGCACATTAATTTAAAAAAGAAAAAGAGACCTAAGAGAGAAAAGACATCTCTCATTTATCAATTCATAGGAGGACTGGGAAATGTTACATAGATTGATGTAAGAGCATGGCTTAGATATAAAAATAAATCATTTGTAAATAATGGAAATAATAATTTGTATCTCCAGTGTTCTTGGCTGAAGCAGCAATGCTGGAGGAATGTGAAAGATATAAATGTTAAGACCATAATAAAATAAAGGAGAGACCAGATCTTACACTCCTAAAATGAGTGTATTGGGCACAGAACTGAAAATACTCGTGTGAAAACCTTTCTGAAGACCAGAGGTGGGGGAGTATTGTTGAAAGGCAGATCTTTGCAACATCATTTCAGGAGAGCTTGCCTTACGTTGCTCAATTGCCTAGCGCTGCGTGAGGTCCTTCAGGCTGTGTTGTGTTCATGGATTTAACGTTTCAAGGCCAAGTTTTGCCCTCTTTGGTTGGCATGTACAGGTGTGTGTTGCTATTAAAGTTTATCCCCAAAAGACACAAAAGCACGCGATGGTTAAGAACTTTATTAGCCTAAAGATTGCTTGAAAACTAAACACTATAAATTGAAGTCAACTTATCACAGAGCTGTTTAGAAACGTAATTACGTCTATAATTAGGCTTATGACTTTTGTTTCCATTCCCCTTTTGGGCATCTGATGATTGTGGGGTTTGGTGTTTTTCCAGCATCTTTTTACAAATAAGCCATTTGCAAACGTATATGAAGCTGTGATTGTAGAGTTAGAATCACTAAATTGTTAAGGTTAGAAAAGACCTGTAAGGCCATCAAATCCAACCATTCCCCAAGCACTGACAAATCCACCACTAAACCATGTCCCCAAGTGCCACATTCACATGTTTTTTGAATGCTTTCAGGGATGGTGACTCCACCACTGCCCTAGGCAGCCCGAGCCAAGGCTGAACAACCCTTTCAGGGAAGAAATTTTTCCCCAAATCCATCCTAAACCTCCCTTGTTGCAACTTGAGGCTGTTTCCTCTTGACCTGTGTCTTGTCCTCTGGAATCAGAGCCCGGCCCCACCTGGCTGTGCCCTCCTGTCAGGGAGTTGTAGGAAAAGATTCCCCCTGAGGATCTTTTCTCCAAACTAAACAACTCCCATTAACTCAAGGTATTTCTCTCTCCTATTTGGAAGGTACCCACCACTCTTCTCTGCTCCTTGCATACGTAGCAGCCAGCTCTTGGAGGTCAGAGCTTCTCATTTTCATGCTTTGTCTTCTGTCAGCTTTGGAATCACTGCAGAGCAGGGGGTATGATTGCAGCAGCTGCCATGCTCTTACCTCCCTGGCCTTGCCAATGTCCTTTGTGAGCTGAAAGTGATGCTCTGTCAAGTTCAAATGCTGAGTGTTTTGTAGTTGCAAATGCTGTCTTGGATTAACTATAATAATTTCTTTGAAGTTGATCCTGGCAGCGCTGAGTGGCTGAAACAAAAGCATTTTGCTCTCATAATACAGGGCCCAAAATGGAGTATGTTGAGTTGAGTGTATTTGACAGAAGAGCCCTTAAGGCTGTGGGTTTGCTCTCAAAACAGAGCATAGACACCCACCAGCTTTTCAATGCCTGTATGTACATACTCTCAGAAGTTCAACAATAAGCCTTTAAAATGCAGCTGGAATTAAAATGGTCAGGGAAAAAATGCATTCAGTTTACTCTCAGATGTGAATTGAATCCCGACTAAATTTAGGGAAAAGGCCAGAAAGGGAACAAAGTGGGTGAGACAGTTTAGCTTTCATCCTTGCAGAATGTTGGTGCATTTTTCTTACCTTACCTGCCAGTGTCAATATTCATGTTTAAATCACATAATTCTTGTGTTTATCTGCCAACCAAGTATTTTGAATCCCAAAGTTTGAGACAGTAGGTCTTCTAGTGCTTTAGGATGTGCCTCTTTCCAACTTTAATCTTCTTTCTGGCATGGACAATGTGGATTGGGAGGAGGAGGCATGAATGTATTCCTAACCCTTAGTTCCCAGACAGTGGAACCTCTGTTTGAACAGCTTTTTACTAAATACATGAGGTTTCCTTGGCAACAGTTTTCAGTGCTGAAGCTTTTTTCGTCATCTTTCCAATCAAGGCAAATCATGTTTGTGTTACAACTTCCAGATGGTTCATCAAGTTTGAATAAATCATGGTTAATAAACTTGGTTTTTGCTCACTTTCCACAAGTGTTTTATGTAGGCAGGGTAAAATAGTTGTCTTTATGTTCTCAACTCGACTGCACTTTGAACTAGATTCTCAACACAATAAGGAAATGTTTCTACAAGAACCCTGATGAAGCCATTTGTTCTCCACCTGCACTCCAGGGAGGGCAAACTCAGTACCTGAAGTCTGCAAAGACACATTGTTGTCCTGCATCTCTTCTGACAATTATGGTCTCTGAGCTGTGTTTTTATTTTTACAAACACTTGCTGCGCATTCTTCATCAGACAGTGTTAAGTGTTTGTGTGGTTGTGCTAGATCCTGGCAGTTGGGATCTCTGTGGCATTTATAAATTAATTTTGAGCTCCAGCATTTGACATCTCTGTCTTGTAGAGCATAACAGTATCTTCAAAGGCACAGGAGTCCCACACCTGCCTCTGCTTTCGCTTGACGTGCAGACACTCAAATCCTGGAACATGCCTTGGAGCCAGATACTCCAATTATATCCAGACACACCCTGCTAATTAAACAGTGTTGTGACCTTCCTAGTAATTTAGCGTGCAAGCTTTGATTTCCCCCTTGCCTCCCAAGCCTCATATTTGGATTTAAGTTTATGAGGTGTGGGGTAAGAGCACCCTTAACTCTTTGCTTCCTGGAGAAGATGATACAACCCATGCCTCACACGTCTCATTAGACAAGAATTTGGGTGAAAGAGCTATTTCAAACTTTGGTGAATAACATTTTATCTGTTTCTAGGGGTCCTGAAGACACCTGTTTTGAGTATGGGGTTTTCCCTGCTATCCTGAGTTTCCCACTCGATTACCCATTGAGTCCTCCGAAGATGAGGTTCACGTGTGAGATGTTCCATCCCAACAGTGAGTCTGATGCAGCAGGATGCAAGGGGGAGGGTGGGTTGCTTGTGCAACTGAAAGAGAGACTTTTTGCAGCAGGAGAGCTGACATCCTTCCCGAGCATGGTTCTCTGCTTTTCCAACCTTGAGCAGGCAGCAGGAGCATTCAGCTGCCCAGCAGTTTTGCTCTGCCTTAGGGTCCTTTTCTCCTTATCCCATTATTCCTCATGAAACTTTTGCTCATAAACAGTCCAACGAGGATTCCAGCAAATTCCATGCCTTTAAATCTTCTGTACAGCACGTGAGACTTAGTGAATTAATACAGGCTCTTTCCAGACATGGAATCATAGGATATGCTGAGTTTGGAGGGACCCATCTGGTTTAACCCATGGTGTTCAACCCCTGGCCCTATGCAGGACACCCCAAGAATCCCAGCATGTGCCTGAGAGCATTGTCCCAACACACCATGAACTCAGTCATGCTCTATGGCTTATATTTAGGTATTTTGGTGTTATTTTAATGACTGAGAAGTTGTTCATGGGTGCAGATTTATTAGGCAGCATGGTTTTTGCCCCATGAAATCACAAGTTTAACATTTCTGAGGGGATCTCTCTGAAATACAGTGTGCTTTGTGCAAGCAGGAAACACAATTACAGGCATTTAATATTAAGGCTTTGCTGGCCTTTGCTCTGTGATACTCATTGAGTTAGAGATCTTTTCCAACCTTAGTCAGTCTGTGATGGTGACAATATTTTCTGAAGACTCTTCAGTGGGAGTAATTACAGTGATAAGAAGTACAGCTAACAAGTTTGAGCCCTGGACATGAAAAAAAACCTTAAAGTCCCTGTTTGCAGCCTGGACCACTACTTTCTGGAATCAGCCTTGGGATTCTGTATAAAATCATTGCTTTTGACATCTGCTGAGTCAACATGGATTGTGCAAAGGTTGTTTATTACTGCCCAGGTGTGATGGGTTGGATCTGTGTTCAGGCTTTCAGGTCTCTGACTCCCAAGAGTCAGCTCCTGTGCTCCTGCCTAGTGCCTCCTCCTCAGCTGACATTCCTGTACTTGGTAAATACAGGTCATAATCTCAGCTGGGAAGGATTTATTTCACCCTATATCCAAGGAATTTTGCAATTTCTTCAAGTTTCGCTGTTCTTCCCTTCTGGAAGCACCACTTGTGCAGGTCCTTGCCCATTTAATCCACATCTTTCTGTTCTCCTGTGGAAGACACACCTGCATGTCACAGCATGGAACTGTGGACATGCCCAAGGCAGTGTGGCATCACCTGTGGAGCTCTGATGTCCACAACAAGGCACTTTGGCACTTGGAAGCAGTGTAGCCGTGTCAGCACCTTGCTCCAGCTGGACTAATTTACCCAAACTTCTTGCCAGGACTGGTCTCCGTGAGCAAATCCTTGTCCCTACAGCTCCAGCTGTGGCCTTGGCTTGAGTTTCACTGCTCGCAGCTGTGTTGTGTGCAGCACTGCCAGGAGGAGTGGGGTGTGGAGAAGCACAAATTGCCTGACTCCTGTGTTAAAGAGTGGTTTTACACATGGGTGTTTCTTCCATGGGATAATTGGAGCACACTGGATGGTCAGCTCAGTTCTTTAAAACCCTGTGACTTGGAGTCTTCTCAAACTGAAGCTGAGATCACCTGAAGTAGACACTTGGATCTTTCTTCTCAGCTGGGGCTGTGATGGGCTGCTTCTGTCCAAAAAGGCTGAAGAAAGGGGTGGCTGGGCTGTGCTTTTTCTGTTTATTCCTCTCCCTCTGCAAGCAAAGTGTTTAAAAAGTCTGGTGTGTCCCCTCATCTTTGCAGTTTGTGTTATGTGAAGGGGAAATCAAGATACCACAGAACAGTTTTCTCTTACATTAAAATGACCTTCTTGGGTACTCTGGCAAAGGTCACTAAGTAGTGATCAATGGCATTGCTTGAATTGGCACTCAGCATCAATGTGGGGAGATCATAGGTGGTTTGGGAAGGATTGTTGGAAGGGACATTAAAACCCATCTCGTTCTACCCCCTGCCATGGGCAGAGACACCTTCAACTATCCCAGGGTGCTCCAAACCCTGTCCAGCCTGGCCTTGGAAACTTCCAGGGGCAACCACAGCTTCTCTGGGCACCCAGGTTCCCAACACCCTCTCAGGGATAAATTTCTTCCCAATATCCCATCTAACCCTGCCCTCTGGCAGTGTGCAGCCATTGCCCCTTGTCCCAAGTCCCTCTCCAGCTCTCTTGGAGCCCCTTTAGGTACTGAAAGGGGCTCTGAAGTCTCCCTGGAGCTTTCTCTTCTCCAGGCTGAGTGCTCCCAGCTCTCCCAGCCTGTTTCCAGAGCATCTCTCTGTGGCCTCCTTTGGACTCATTCCAACAGTTCCAAGTCCTTAGGTTGGGGGCCCCACAGCTGGGCAGGGGTAGGGCTCACCTGAACAGAGGGAGAGAAGATCCATACGTCTTCCTGGAATCAGCCTTTGATGTCTTGACTGTGTTGCTGTGTCCCAGCTGTTTTAAATGAGGCACTGCACAGAAAAAGGAGACTCCCTCACCAGTGAAATCCCTTCTACCAGTGGGTTCCTGACTTGCAAGAAGTGCTGATTCAGCACCTCTTGTTTTCACCTCTTCCAGCTATGGTTAGACCAGCCCCAGTCTCCAGCCTGGGGCTGCAGGAAGGACTGTAAATAAAAGTCCTCCACAGTGCTTACGTGCTTGGGCAGACATAGCTGGGTGAAAGGAAGGAACTGGAAATGAGCACAGCTGCCTCCAGCAGTCATTCCCACTTTATTTTGTCTTGCTTTCCTCACAATGGCACCAGTTTGGTCACCTGAGGAATAGAAGCCCTGAAATTATTGTGCTGAAGTTGTCATTCCTCAGGAGCCTGCCATGCAGGAGAATTAGGCCATGTTGGTAGAGCAGTGTATTCTTTTGTGGTGCCTCTTCAGCCTTTGTTTGGTTTCATTACCAAGTCAGTGGAGTCCAGTCTCTCTGAAGACAACTTGTACTGTTGCAGACAGGTTGCTTATGCTAAAGGTGGGAGGGGAAGCACCTGGATCTTTAATTCATAGGTTTCCTTGTTTCCAGGTGCTTTAATGCAGCTGAGCTTTAAGAAAAAAAAAAAAAAAAGTACTGGGAATTCTTCTGATTGCAGCTCAGTAATGTTCAAAAAAAGATCAGTTCTATTGTTTGTAATATATTTAACATAACGCTTTATTTTTTTCTCATGTTTATAATATATATAACATTAACACTTTTCCCTCCTTTGTGTAATCCTTTTCATGGTCACAGTCCATGGGGGGACTCCAGTGTGCATTCAGTACATTCATTTCCATTTCAGTAGGACTGGTTACCTTCTTGGAGCTGTGTCTGTGCATAAATTCTTGCCTTATTCCACCAGGCTGCAGCATTCATTTTTTTCCATGGAGCCCGTCACTGATTATTAAATGACACAAGTGCTCCCAGCAGGTTTCTGTTGGGGAAGCAGTTTGTTGGATTTGCTTAAAGAAGATTTGTCCTAGGTTTTTTGTCTTTGAGATTTTGTGTCCTCCTGTCTAAAGAGGAAATTTAAACCTGGATTTAGTTTTAATCCTAGAAAAGCCAAGCCTCAAGGCTGATCAATGCTCAAGACTGATCTGGAGATGCTGGGCATTCCCACTAAGTAACAACCAATCCTCTTTACTTTTTGTGCAGTTTACCCAGATGGGAGAGTCTGCATCTCTATCCTTCATGCTCCTGGGGATGATCCCATGGGATACGAGAGCAGCGCGGAGCGGTGGAGCCCAGTGCAGAGTGTGGAGAAGATCCTCTTGTCAGTGGTTAGCATGCTGGCAGGTGAGCACTGCTGTCCTATCAGCCCTTCCTGAGCTGGAACTGCCTCTTGCTTTGTTCACTGAGCAAAGCACATGGCAGGCTGCTCAGCAGCAACCACAGTTCTTAAAGGCCTGGTATTTATTTATTTATTAGCAAACCAGTGCTCTGAGAAGGTTTGGAAAAAATGCAACTGAATTAGGATCAGGTGTTCCTGTTTGGGGGTCACTGCAAGGCTTTCCTTCCAGGTTGGTAGCAGCCTAGACAGTCGTGATGGGTCAGGTGGTCCCAGAGGCTCAGCTGGTTCTTTGCTCCTGGATAAAACCCTCTCTGTATTTGCTATGCTTTCCATTCAGCTTTTAAAGCTGTGGATTACAGCCTGTGTTGGCTTTGGCAGCTGAAGGGTTATCAGATCTAACCAGTACAGTAAACTGGAGTCCATGGCCTCTGCTTCAGAAGCCAGCACACTCTCTTTCTCTTTGTGATTCCCAGCATGTGAATGTGCCCCACTCTGCCATCTCTGGTTCAAAGGAAGGCTTCTTGAGAAGAGACCTGAGGTGAAAAACTTCTTGTGGAGCCTTTCAAATGGTTTTCCCTAAATCTAACAAGGGCTGTGGATCAGCTCTGTCATGTACAGCTCTCTGAAAGATGGATCATTTTCCACACAGTGGACAGAGCCACTGAACTGCCTGAAGAGGGCAGAGCCATGTCCCTTAGAACTTTCTATCCTTAGTAGGATAAATGGGTTTAGAAGCTGCAGAGTTGAGTGACCAAAGAGCAAACAGCAGATTCCTATATGGGATTGTTTTAGCTTTGGAATAGTAACCTGCAGTTGGGAAGCTGTGCAGACAGATGGTACCCATGGGATTCCCATGGCTTCCAAGAGCTTGGTTTGTGGTGCAGCCTTATCTGGACTGGGAAGAACTGGGCTCGTTCTCTGCCTGTGCATCCTGTTTTCCCATGGCTTTTGGAGAAATTAGGCTAAACACCAGTGGTCAGCTTCTTTCAGGGTACTGGAAAACTCTTGAGCCCTGGCTCTGCAGGCAGTGCAAGCCCAAGTTTACCAGACTGGGTGACCAGTCACCCTGCACACCTGCTGGTTTTTAAGGTGGACCATCAGGATCGTGTGGAGAAGGACAGGAGCCCGAGATACTGCCCAGAACTGGGCAAAGGTGGGTGTGGACTGGTATGTCAGGGGAAGTGAGCAGAGTATGTTAGTGGCTTCTGGAACCCCAGGACAGTGTCCTGCTGTATGCTGCCCACAGATAAATCCTGGTAAATCCTGGGTTTCAGCTTACCTCCATACAAAATGGGGAGCCCCTGGGACTTCAGCTCTCCATGTGCTTTGTAAAGCATTCCAAAATCATTGATGAAAGATACTGCTGAAGTGAAAGCATATTCTATGGGTTTTCTTGGGTTGTTTTGTTGGTTTTTAATAGAACAAGCCAACAATCCCAACAAGTGACAGCCTGTTTGGGTGGCCTGCTTGGAGGGACTTTGTGTCTGGGAAGCTGTAGAACAAGAAAAAAAACATTCTGCAGGGAGAAACAGGCGGTTTTCAAAGCCCTTGACAGCACTGGGGGTGCCACATAGTGTTGGCCATGTGCATGGTGGGGCTCCACTGCTGAAAGCACAAACAAAAGAAAGTCCTGCTCCTGTGCCACTTGTTTCTTGCCGAAACTCAGATTTGTTGTGATATCCTTTCTCTTGTGGTCAGTTCAGTCAAAGCCTTTTAGGAATCCAGGAGCTATCACTGAATTTGCTTTAGAGGTGTTCCTGCAGTCTCAAAGAGAAGTGTTTCAAAGCCTTGGGGAAGTGGCATTCCTGAAGAAGCAAGAAGCTCCATTGCCCACCTACGTTTGTGTTTCTCGTTTCAGAGCCAAATGATGAAAGTGGAGCCAATGTAGACGCCTCCAAGATGTGGCGGGAAGACAGAGAACAATTTAACAAAATTGCCAAGCAGATCGTGCAGAAGTCACTCGGACTTTAAGCTCACAGAGGGACTGAAGGGTTTTGTATTTCTCTCCACCTGGAAACGAGCAGTGCTCAGTGCTGGTACCAAAAAGGAAAACTTTGTAAAACTATTGGCCTAGTTCTTATAATTCGTTATTTATTTACCATCTCTTTTCTTCCATTGCTCCAGAGAAGCCTCTAGTTCACTCACTAAATTGTGTGGGAACGGGATTTAATGGTAGAGAAAAATACAGAGACAATGCTGTTTCAAAGGCAGCTTGTTGCTGCCTTACTTTGTGGCGTAGAAAGCCTGGAGACTTGGCAATCTGCAGCCTTCCCTCACCCATCTGCTGTTGGAGAGCAGTGCTGGTTTGGATCATCTGCTGACAGAATTAGTTGTATTTTTATAGGTAGCATTGCATCTGGAGCAGCAGTAGACAGGAATTACTCTATCCTTTCTGTACTTGTTAGGTTAGGGACAGCAGTTGCAGTCAGATCTGATTTGAAGAGTATAGTTAGCAGGAGAGGCTGTAAAGCAGGGCTATAGTCAGGGTGTGTTAGCAAAGAAAGGAACCTTAGGGAGTGAGCTGTGAGGACTGGCTGGGGGTCTGGAATGGCCTGGTGTTCCCATGTAACACCGTGAGTTTGTACTGAGCCTTTGAGTCAGTGTTGGCTTGGCAGAAATCCCAAGAGCTGCTTTATTACTCCTTGAAGACACTCAGTTGTAAACTTGGAACTCAGTTAGAGGCACAAGGTGTAAAGACTGGATTGTCCAAGTTCACCTGGATGAGGTAGGTCATTGGCAGCTGGGAAATGCAGTGAGGATGTGTTTGCTCTGTTGGGCATGTTCCTAGCTCTGCAAAAATACCAGCTTGCTCTGGTGACACGAGTGTTGAGAGGATTTGGTACTGCTTTACCGTTACAGCCCCATCACCCATTTTTGGGTGGCCGTGCCAAGGTGAGCGTGATGGACTTAAAAAAATTACCTGTTACACTCTACACTCAGTGCTCTTGTGTATTAAATAGGAGCCAGAGAAGATGGGCTGTTTGCTCGAGGATGGGGTGATGTGTGTTTTGGACTGTAGTGCTGTAGCCAGTGTGGAGGGTGCAGGAAATACCAGCTGGTCAGATCCTAAAACTGCTGAGAGGCCTCTGCTGACCTTTCTGCTTTGCAAGCCAATCTCGTGAGTAAGTCCAAATTTTTCCAATTTACTACAAGCAATAACATGCCCATTGATAGCACATGGAATCCAATTTTGTTGGCAGCTTTAAATGGGCTACATTTGACAAGGGCTGTTTTGGTTGTTTGGGTTTTTTTAAATGTGAAAAAGTGTGACGTGGAAGGAGTCATACCATGAAGAAAGCTTTACAGAGGTGATCGTGTGCGTGTGGGTGGTAGTACAACTGTTCAGCATTTCTGTCTTGCTGTCTGTGCTGCACATCACACTTGGCCATCTTCTGCACCTCTGAGGAGTCGTATTGCTACAACCTGCTGGTTTTACCTCCTTGTAAGTAATTGTGGCTTTGATGTCAGGGTGGAAGTGGGACTGGACATAGCTTGGGAGCAGAGATGATGAAATAGTGTTGTACCTAACTAGTATTTCAAAGCATACAGGAAAATGTAGCACTTTATGCAAACTGGGAGTGGTTTTTTTTGGAGTGGAGGGAGGATTGCTCCTGGGAGTACTGCAGCCAGCTTCAGGAACAACGCTGGAGAGCTGTGAGAGCCCCTGCAGAAACCCAGACATGGCAAAGGTGGGGCTTGCTTAAGTGCAGAGTGTTTTATTCATGTGTGCTTGCTCATTATCTTGACTTTATGGTGGGATTTAGTCTGTATACTGAAAATAAAGTGATTATATTTTCTCCTTTTATAGTCTTACACAAATGTATTGCAGTGGGTGTTGTGTATGAGTAACCACACAGCCAAGAGACTTGCTCCAAAGGAGTGGAAGGGCTCTTTCTAACCCAGTTAAAAGATGGGATACTTTAGGAGTGAAAGAGCTGACATGATTGCATGGACTTCCAGGCAAATGTCTTGTCTCCAATGCTGGCAGTGGCTGGGTAATTCAAAGAAAAGTATAAAAATCTGATGGTGGGCAAACGTGCTGTAGTTTGCTCCTTACAACCATCCTTATGTGTCTGGCCTAGAAAACCTTGTGAACATACAACAGGTGAATTGATTCAGAATGTGCTGGTATCAGCACTTGGATTTGAGGAAACGTAGAATCACTGAATGGTTGGAATGGGAACGGACCTTAATGACCATCTAGTTCCAAACCTGCCATGGACAAGGGGCAACTTCTACTCAGCAGGTTTCTCAGATGCCCAGTTCCTACTCAGAGTTTCCACCATCCCCGAATCTCTGTTCAAAAGTAAAAACCCTTTCTTTTTAGGTGGTTGATATGCAGTGGGCTTGCTGATGGGCATTTGAAGCCACCCAGTGACCATATCTACCTCTCAGTCTTAAATGTGACAAAGTGTAGGCAGAAGTTCACCTCAGAGGACTAAAACCTGGTGTGGAGGTGAGAACTGTCCTAGTTGGTGGATGTTTGCTCAGCTGAAGCCAGCGGGTGAGCATTTGTGTTCATCAAAAGAAATTTGTTCATTGTGTTCATTTAGGAAGGAATTGTTCCCTGTGGTGGGTGGGGAGGCCCTGGCACAGGTTGCCCAGAGAAGCTGTGGCTGCCCCATCCCTGGAAGTGTTCAAGGCTGGGTTGGACAGGGCTTGGAGCAACCTGGGATATGGAAGACGTCCCTGCCCATGACAGGGTGTGGAATGGGATGAGCTTTAAGGTCCCTTCCAACCCAGACAACTGTGGGATTCTATGAAAGGTTTAAAGGTGGCAGTGTGGTTGGCACGTTAGATTCCCTGTTTCTATTTGCTGAAAAGAACTAAAACTTTGTTATTCTGCAGCAAACTGACTCTTTGCAAAAAGCAGGAGGGTTCAGCTCACACAGTGGAGGTGTGTGGGCTCCTGCTGTGACTGGCTGAGAGGGTCTCATGGCACAGACACCTTACTGCAGGTGGGGAGCACCTGAAGGTTAAAGCTTGTAAAGCTGGTGTGTACCTCCTGGGATAGACTTCCCTGAAAGACTGAATTGTGTCCCTGAATGAACATTCATGTTGGCAGGATGTGCAGTACTGGCCAGTAGCAATGTTTTTCTGAGCAGTTGTCTTTTTTTCAACCTGAAACACTGATTTTAAAACATGTTCCTTGGGGAGTATCAGAGCTCTACAGGTGTTGTGCATGTAGGTGAAGTATTAAAGAGTTTTTTTTAAAAATCCTTTTCTCTGGATTATATTTGCTTCAGGCTTTTTTTTAAAAAAAAAGAAAACCCCAACCAAACGCTTCAACAAAGCTGTAAAAATGCAAGCAACGTCCTCTTTAAAGCCTTTGTATACACACACATCCACACACGCTCACTGTTGTTTTTCCTTGGCAGAGGGGCTGTGTCAGAACACACACAGTGGGCTGTGAGACATCCATTAACTGGGTTGGTGTGCCTTTGAAAGTGTGAGAGGCGTTGGAGCCACATGAAAGGGCTGCAGCTCGGGGGCAGAGCCAGCCCTGGGCTCCCTGCCAGCTTTTTTTTTGCCTTTCTGGAGCGATATCTTGAATGGAAGGTGGTGTTCTGTACTGGGATGGATGCAACAGGGAAGCTCTGTGCCTTGCTGTCTTCCTGAAGTCTTGGTGAGGATGCTCTGTGTGTTTTCCCCTGTGAGAATGGAAAGGAGAAGCAGCACAGATCTGAAATGTCCTTTCCCAGTGCCAGCCGTGCTGCTGATACTGGGATTGTGTCAGATGTGGGATTGGTGCAGCCTCCCCTGTCCTGTGGTGTGGGGCTGTGGCTGAGCCAGGGCAGGGGCAGGGATGGAGGCTGAGTGTGGGAGGTCCTCACAGTACCCTGGCAAGATGCAGCACAGGTCACATGTCCCATGTGCCTTCTCTTTCAAATTTCCCTGACTCAGGGGAAGAAGAAAATATTTGCACTTCTGGAAGCTCAAAGGCTGGAGGAGTGTGAGGGGAGGGATGCTGGGGTCCTGCTGCCAGCTGGAGGTAGGGTTGGGGGTAGCACAGGAATGGGAAGGTGCAGGAATATGGAGAATTCCTCTGAGGAATTCCTGAGCTGCCAGCCCCAGTGAGGGCTCCTGTTGTCCCCTCTTCTGCTGCCAGGTGCCACCCGATGTCTTGGGCAGCAAAAGTGCTGTGCCAGGCTCCCTGGTGCTGCAGGAATGAAACCCATCACTCAGGAGGGAATTGTTGAAGCCATTTGACATTTGGTGGTACTGCTGGGTGCTCTCATGGCCCCACAGGAGTGTGGAGTGGCTGAGAGGTCTGTGCCTTCCCTGTGACTCCAGTCCTGGTGATCTTCCTGCCTATCCCAGCCTGTTCCCATGGGTCTTCTCGCAGGGCAGGTGGTGTAAGAGCCCCAGGAGAACCAGCCAGGTGGCTTTTGAAGGTGGGAGAGATGGGACTGGGCAGTAGGTAAGATGATGGGGTATGTTAATAGATAATTAATGGCAGTGACATGGCCCATGGGTTATTTATTACAGGGGAACTGCCAGTGTGAGCAGTGAGTGTGTGAGCTCCTGGGAGGGATTTGGGAGTGGGTTTGTCTGGTCATGTCCTTCAAGGACATGGGGAGAGATGAGCCAAGTCCTGGCCTGGGTCCCCTTCCTGTGTGCGTGGGACATCCTGAGTGGGGGATGAGGCCATGGCTGCCACAGCTCTGACCAAAGCTGGGTGTTCTTGGCTGGAGGGACTGCAGGGGGTGGCTAGGAAGGGGTGTCCTGGAACAGAGCTCGCTGAAGAGTGAAGGCAAATGCCCCTGCAGCAGCCAAGGGTGCAGGGTGACATGGGAGGTGGGTTCAAAGCAGCAGAAATGCAGGATGCAACACGCAGGGGGTGGGGGGCACCCACGCGCTTGGGTACAGGGCCCAGCATGGGGGGGCTCTCCACCCACAGCTGGGATGGAAGTTTGGGCACAAGACAGTTTTCCCCATGCCAAAATAATCTGGCAGGTTGGGGTGGCATGGGGATATTGAATGAATCGAGGTTTCTTTGCTAAGTCTGCCTGGGATGGGGTCACAAAGACTCCTCTTCTGGTGTGGTGCTTCACCAGGATCCCTGTCTTCTTCTGCCAGTCAGAGGAAGACCCCTCAGAGATCCAATCAGATCCAATCCCAGTCGGATGTCTCCAAGCTTGGTCAGCAGGTCAGGTGCTGGGGGGGTCTCCCTCTGTGATACACATGCATTAGAGATATGCCTATGCCTCCAATCTGAAAGTGAGCAGCAGAGCTCGTCCCCAGGGATGCCTTGCTTCCCCTTGCCATTCATCCTTCTGGGAGCTAGCAAATGGTGAAATATGGAGTGGATCGGATCAGGTGAACTTGTTCTGAAGCAAAAACCTCTGGCGTTGGAGATCCTTCCTTGGTATCTAATGGGCTTGCTGCTAGGGTGGCTTCAGAGGGGCTTCACTCAGCCAGAGCTCGGCTTTTCTAGAGGAGGATGCCAGACAGGCAGGCGGGAGTCCAGGTGTTTTCAAACTCGCTTTGTCTGGAGAGGCAGTTAGAAGGTGAGCTTTGTCCTTGTCCAGATTCTGCTTTGATATGGGATCTTCTCCTTGGAGCCTAGGCATGGCTTTGGTAGGAGAGCTGGGGTTTGTTGGCTGTAGGAAGCTCCTAAGGCTATATAGGAAGTGTGACTTTACAAAAACGTCAGTATTATTGGAAAAGCCACTTGTCCAAAGTGTCCCCATCCAGCCTCACTTAGCATTTGAAACTTTCAGCATCTGTTCCAGGAACAACCAGTCAGTGACCAGGGTTTTATCCATTCATCCCCATCTAAGAAGACTGATAGGTTGAATTCTCTCTCACACAGTAGATGCTGCCTTTGCTCAGAGAAGAAGCTGTGGCTGCCCTATCCCTCATCCCTGGAAGTGTCCACGGCCAGGTTGGATGGGGCTTGGAGCAGCCTGGGATAGTGGAAGGTGTTCCTGCCGTTGCAGGGGATGGAGATGGGCTTTAAGGTCCCTTCCAACACAAACCATTCCATGATTCTTCTGTAGATACTTCAGCTCCCCTTTGGAGACCCACAGAAGTGATCAGGGTGATGTCCTCCACTTCGAGCCCGTGCTGAGCTCGCCCCTTCCCCACCACAAGCGTTGTGCCTTGGCTGGTTACAGGAATCTGGATATCATCACAGAATCGTTCCTTTGGAAAAGACCTCTAAGATCATGGAGTCAAACCATTAACCCAACGCTGCCATATTCCTGAGCGCCTCAGGAATGCCCGGTGGTGCTGTGGTGAGAGGGATAACCCTGCTGAGAACGCTGTCTGTGTCTCAGTGCTGGTGGAGAGAGGGTTCCGAGGGTTGGTGACGGACACCTCGGCACTGGAGCCGCGTCCCCACCGGCATCTGCACAGCTCCGAGCGCCGCGCTGCCGCAGCCGGAGTGACTGGGCAGCTGGAAGAGCTGCCCTGAAGAAAGTCGTGGAAAACAATAGGAATTGTTCTCTGCCTTTGTTCCCTTTCCTTCCCGGATGTCGGAGGAGATGGAGCCGGCGGGTGGGCAGAGCGAGCGTGGCTGCCTGCGCTCCCTCCTTGGCACCCGGGCAGCCCGCCGAGCCCACCGCCGGCTCTGCCGCCTGCCGGCTCCTCCAGGGCCGGAATCATCGCTCCTAGAATAATTGAAGCTTGACATGGTCGTACGAGTGAGCGATAAAATTGGCTAGTGATTCTCTGTGTCTGAGGGCAGGAGGTTTTCTTATGGCTGCGGAGTAAAAGGATGCTAAAGGCGCTGTTAACTGCAGGGACCTCAGCCCGTGATCTCAGCCCAGATTTGCTGCCAGCGCTGGGGAGGAGCTTGTGGTGCCCACACCTTCCCGGGGCGGGTGTTCTGAGATGGACCGGTGGCAGAGAAATTGCTGACTGGTCCCTAACCTGGGAGCCATGGGATCATTTCGGTCCAAGCAGCACTGAGCTTCCCTTTTTCTATCCCTGCCAGTCCTCAGTGGGCCCAAGCACGTGAGGGCAAATCCCTGGGTTTCCCTGCTGTGGCTCCTTGTGCTGCATGCCACCATCTGCCTGTTGAGAGCTGGTGCATGTGGTCACTGCCCGGATCAAAGGGCTACAAGCAAAGGTGGAGGAGGGTTTCCCCCTGCACTGCCAAGGGAGATTCCTCTCCCCATGCCAGAGCCAGCCCTGGGGCTCAGGTGTTACTCCAAGGCAGCCTACAGAGAGAGATCATAGAATCAGAATCCCCAAATGTGTTGGAAGCAATATTAAAGCTAGTAGGACACCTTCCACTAGCCCAGGTTGCTTCAAGCTCTATCCAACCTGGCTTTGAACATTTTCAGGGATGAAGAGGCCACAACATCTCTGGGCAACAGTCAACACAACACTTGGCATGGGGTTTGCTTGGCCAAGCTGACAGCTCCCCAAACAGAGCTCCCAGGTGTGCATGTTCAGCTTGGTGAGCTGCTGATCCTGACGCAGGAAAGCTCAGGTGTCTCCAAAAGCCCAGCTGCTCTGCACAACCCCAGGGTGTTGGGACAAGAATTGTCGCTGAAGGAGATTAAAGCACAGGCAGTAAGCATGGAACATGAATATTACCTCCTTCCCCTTGCCCTCTGGAACTCTCTTTATTCCCTTTGCAGAGAAATCTCAGCTGAGTTCCAAGCCAAGCAGAATTTTCCCATTGCAGGTAGAACAGGGAGTCCAGGCAGAGCTCCTGGATCTCCTGTACCACCACCAAGTGACCTGTGAGCCCCTCTCCTGCTCTTTTGCCTCTGTGTAGAGCTGAGATCTACCGAAGATACCCAGAGCACTGTTCCCATAGTCAGCATGCTCATGGTTGCCTGGGTTCGATGCTGTCCATCCATACAGAGCTGCCAGGGGTGAGTCTGGGGATCCTGCAGCTGAGTGGAGGTGGCTCAGCCTCTTCAGCAGGTTTGGGCACACTGGGGGAAGGTGACAAAAATTAAAACAACTACATCAACACGGGACAGGCAGTAATGAAGGGCGGTTGGTCACATGCAGGGTGAAATGAGGGGAGGTGCAGCTGTGGGTGCTGCACAGCCCTATCCAAAACAGCTCCGGTGTGGAAGCTTGGTCTCAAAGCCCATCTTCCCTTGTACTGGTGAAAGTTAAGTGTCTGCTTTCTGGAGCCCTTTCAGAGCCTGCCAGCTCAGCTGCCATGTGTCCTCCAAATGCAGGGCAGGATGCTCAGCTTCCTCCTTGGCTGCCTGGATAGGGACACGAGCTGCAACCCCCTGCCTGCTGCCGTGGCCAAAGCAGGCTGGGAGCTCCTGGCTCTTTCGTTCCTTGAGGCTGGCAGTGGGTGTGGGGACATGGAGGGCTCTGGGACATGAGCGATGCTGGTGGCTCGCCACCGCCTGGCAGGGATTGCCCCCGAAGGCAGCTCCATGCTGGGAGGCTGGCAGCAGGACTTGCTGTCTTGGGGTGGCTTTGTGCTTCTTTTTTGGTGGTTTTCCTAAAAACGGTGCCTTTTGCAATCCTCCCAGTCTTTCACAAAACTTTTCCTGGCAGAACCTCTCCAAAACTTCTGGGAATTAAGCTTTTGAAAGGCGTTGGGGTTAAAGACAGTTGCGCTTCTGTACAATGCTGACAGGTTTCCTGGTGTGGAGATTTCTTGCCGGAACTCTGCTTTATGATGGTGGGTTGGACTCAGGGAGCTGAGGTTGTTCCAGAAAACACAGGGAAAATTTTCAGCCTGGGAGAAAGGGCAGAGGTGACAAGGGAGGAGCCTTGGAAATGTCTGAGGATGGAGACCTCATCACACCGTTCTGGGGACAGTGTTCCAGTTGTTGAACCCAAACTGTGGTTTGGGGAACTGTGATCTGGGATGTCACTCTGAGAGCAATTCCGCCCATCCCTTTCATAACTGATCCCCAAGGGCTGATGTCCACCCTGCTGCTCACACAGGTGAGACCAGCTCATCACGGACCTCCAGCTCTATCCCTGTGGATGTGAGTGTGGCAGGCTCTGCTGGCCCTGCTGGTGCAGGCAGGAGAGTAGGCAAAAGTTGGGGACACCATGGGATGGGCATTTGTCCATCAGTTACTTATGGGATCCCTCAAAGCTTTGCCTTTGCTGATGCCTGCGCTGCATTTCAAGGGAAAATACTTGATGGACTTAGAGGTCTTTTCCAACCTAAAGGATTCTCTGATTATATACAGATGTCAGGAATAAAGACTGAAATGAATAAGGCATGAAGCCTTGAAACACAGCTTTGTGTCTGCAAATAATAAGGAATGAGTTACAGCCTTGGAAGAGCAGGAACGTTCCCCCGTGTGCAGGGTCCAGCCAGTCCCTGGCATTGATGAGGTCCCTTCCTCGCACCATCCCCTGCATGAAAGCTCTGCTTGCAATGGATTGCCTACAGATGGGTTTCTCAACCTTTCCTACCCAGGGATGGCCAAACCTTCCTGGTGAAAATCCAAGGATCATTTTGTTCGGAGCCACCACATGGTTTTGTTTACGCCCCATGCGAATTAGGCAAACGTCTCACTGTTTGTCTCTTTTATTTCATCCCCTCGTGCTTGCTTCTGCACACAGGAATGTGTGCCTGTGTGCTTAGGAACTATTTTGCAGACCACTTCCTACTGTCCTGGGGACACAGAGCAGGTCCTGGACCCAATGTGACAGCGGGGAGCGATGTGTCCCTGTCCTTACTTCACATCACAGCTTGGTTCCCCAGGCAGGGAGGATAGGCCAAGCCACTCCACCATCTTCTGCCACACCAGCATCCCCAGCCCAGTGAAGGGGAAAACCCCTGAGGACCTTCAACATCCCTGTCCTCACCTGGAGACTGTTCATTAACGTGGCTGAACAGCAGCCTGAGCCCACCGTGTCCTCTGTGCTCATTGGTGGGGGGCTTCAGTCCCTGCGCTTCTTGCCTGGAAGTGCACAGGTCTCCCTATGTCTCAAGGGGACACCCCCAGCTGTGTCCTTGGCTCTGAAGATATCCCCACTGACTATTATTTTTGGCCAAGAAAGCACTGAAAGGTAGCTGCATCCCCTTTGGAAAGCCAATGGACGCTTGGAATCTCTGCCAGGACTTTCCCTCCCTCCCTGGACCCTTGCAGAGCCTCAGCAGGAGCTCTCCCAAAATCCATCCCCTGCTCAGGGCAGTGCTGCCAGCTCCCAAAGCCACGCTTAACTTGACACATGTGTGCAGCCCTGGGAAATGTGGTGGCTCTGATTCTTGTTTGTGATGCCTTCCCCAGTTCCAACCTGACAGAGGCCTCCCCCTCAATGTACACCTCTCTGCCAGACATGCTTGGAACACCAGCCATGGCTTAGGATTCCAACAAGGTGACTGCTCCCAGTCCCAGCCCTGGTGGGTGTCCTCAAGGCTGCAAGGGACATATCAGGAGGGACTGCGCCTGTCAGGGCAGATGGGATTGTTTGTCCTCCTGCATCCCTTGTGCTTACCTCCATCAGCTGCCATTCAGAGCCTCCAGGTGTCATTAGTACCATTGAATGGTACTCCCAGGTACCTTTCAGGACTCACAGGTGTCATTGGGGACCCCCAGGTTCCATTCAGGACCCCCATCTTCCATTTGGAACCCCCAGGTTTGGTTACGGCTGTGCCACTGGACACCATCCATGAGGATGAGGATGAGGATGAGGAGACAGCAGTGCCTCACCTCTGCAACTCTCTCTTGTGGAGAGGTTAAGCTCTGTTCAAGCCCAATCCTGCCTGGTAGAACCCTGTTTTGGGGAGATGCCCAGAGGGAGGCTGTTTGGAGAGGGGGAGCTCCGTGCAGCCCTGCTAGGGCTATTGGACAGGCACACAGCCACTCTCCAGGCTCTGGGAGAGAAGCACCAACGTTCTGGTGCCTTGGGGTTCATGGGGTTCAGTACAGCTCCTCTTTGGGACCAAGGTGTGTGCATGGTCTGCTGCATTCCACCATGAGTTGCATTCCCAGTCCCCAGATTTTGGAGTGAGGACAGACTGACAGCAAACACGATTGTGGCTGTTCCTTGCTGACAAAACCCCCAGTTTGCAACACAGTTTTTGGCGTTTGGTCCTCACCATCCGCTTTCTATTCTAGGGCTCGCCTCGCGGGAAGGCTTTGGGGACGAGGGGGGTGGGAGCCTGTTTCAATTGTTTGGGGAATGGAAGACACTCATTCTGTGGCTGGAGGAGCCCAGCAGAGCTCACTGTGTGCAGGGAGCTTTCCCACTGCTGATGCTTCCCTTGGAGCAGCAGAACTTGGAGGGCTTCAGAATTGGTGGCATTTTTGTGGAATGGCTGGGTCTGGTGGCTGGCCCTTGGGATGGAGCCTTGCCTGGGGCATGGGATGTGCATCACCTGCCTGGGACAATACTGGGGGAGGAATATGCAGGTTTTGAGATCTGGACACGGTGGAGTGGTCCAGAGGGTTCAGAGGGTCTCTTATCCAATACAAGCTGAAAACCAGTGCAGGAAGGTTCCCACCCAGGTCTCTCCCACCTACTCCCATGCGAGCCCAGAGAAATGAATCCCCACAAATGAAAGGAAGCAAAGAAAGCAAGAAAAAAAAAAAAAACAAAAAAACCGACTAAAAACTCCCTCCCCAAAGCCGCCTTCCAGAGGGTTGGGCAAAAGATAAAAGCTCTCGGAGGAGCCGGGACTCCTCCTCTCCCACCACCGACCTCTCATTTAAATGTCTGTGTGCAGGCTGCAGCCGGCACTGCCTCGGCGGCCGCCCCAGGAGACCCCCGGCAGCCCCCCGGCCGTGTCCCCGGGGGCGATGCCCACGCAAATCATCGGTGGAGAGCCGGGCATCAGCAGCCTGCGGTGACACGGCCCCGGGGAGCTCGGAGAGTTGTCGGGGGTCCCACTGCGGAGCATGCCAGGGCCCCCGGGGCGCTGAGCCGAGCAGCGCCGGCCAGGGCAGGGAGCAGTGGGCAGCGCGGGGGTCCCAGTGGATGGACCCCCTCAGGCCAGGCCCCCGATGTCGGCTCCGCTGCTGTTCTGGGTCATTCTCCTCCGCTGGGCCAGCGGCGGGGGCTTCATGCGGGGAGGCAGGACGTGGCAGCACTGCACAGGTAGGAGCCAAGAGCGGGTGGGCTGCGCCGGGGGACAGGTGTGCACCCTGCTGGGAACGGTGTGCTCACATGGCCGGGATGCTCCCCACGCTGCCAGCAGGTGTGCTCTGTTTTGGGGGGCATGCCCCATGTGGGTCAGCCTCTCGCTGCCAGCCCAGCCCCGGTGTTTCAGTGTCCGCTCGAGCGGCCCGAGTGACAGTGATGCCTCAGGGGCTGCAGGCTGCCAGCACCCATGGACAGCAGGATGTGGGGTCATTCCTGTGCTTGCAGCCCCCACAACGCCGACGGGGGAGCAACCAGCTCTCCCGGAGCTGAGCGGAGAGCTGTGTTGCACAAGCGTTGTCCCAGGTTCTGCTGGAGGCAGAGAGGAGAGGAAGGGAAGGACAGGAAGAAGGAGAAAAGAGCCGTGAAGTCCCCTCAGAAAGTCCCTCCTGCCCCGGACCCTTCTGTGCTCTGACAGCACAACCTCCACCCTCCCGGCAGCAAGTTTCCATCCCACCATCCCCGGCCGAGGAGCCGGCAGCTCCGGTGTCATTTCCTGAGCCAGAGAGGATCCCTGTGCCCTGGCTCTGCCATCCCATCCCCATGCCTGTGCTGTGTGGGCAGCAAATCCTGAGCTCAGTTTTTGGGGCTGCTTGGGCCCAGGCTCTGTGTGCTATGGGCTTGTCCCAGTTTGATGGCGATTGTATTTGCTTTTTGTTACAGCCCAGATAATGTGAGAAGAAAAATAGGGAGAGGGTGGCGAGTTTCTGCCCACTGCCTCCTCCCCGAGGTGCTCCAGTCTCTCTGGGAATGTCCCTGCTGTCCCCAAGGAGCCTGGCTGGAGGGATCCCGGAGGTGCTGAGGCCCCAGCATCATCCTGGGAATCCCAGCACAAGGTCCCTTGACACCACTTATGCTGCCCAAGCTGGGCTGGAGCACCCCAGCTGCTCTCCCAGCCTCAGCAGAGATGGATGTGGGAGGCAGACTGGGACACAGATCTCTGGATTTAGGGATTTGGGTTTAGTCTTAGGACTTGGCCCCTTCCTGGCCCACAACCTCCAGCCCCAGCTGAGCTCTCCACCAGCTCATCCTCACATCTCAGAGGCAACTGGGGGCTCTTAAACCCCTCTGCAAATCCAAGCCTGAGTTCAGCTTGTACTTTTTGCTGGGAAAACCAGGAACTGGCCATTGCCGGAGTGATGCATTTCTGAAATAAGCTGTTCCAGTTAAAACTCCCCAACCAAAGCTTTGCTTTAGGAACAGCTTAAACCAGCAGTGGGGTGGACAGGGGGCACACAGAGCTGCCAGGGTGGGAAGGATCTCACCGATCTCCCTGCTCTGGTCTGGAAGGTGCCACATGAGCAGATTCCTCCTTGCTCTGCCCACCTGGAACTGGGCTGGCCAGGCACGTCTGGAGGAAGCGCTTCCCTTCTGCAGCTGGTTTGGATTCAGACACACAGCCCAGCCTTGCTCCCAGCTCCCTCCTTCCCAGCTCTCCCGCTGTGCCCCAGCAGCCCGGATTTATTAGTACAAATTGGAGCTAAAAGCCAGGTCTCAGCGGGGTGGGATGGAATTAAGGATGTTTTAGTGTAGCCAAGTGTTGCTTCATCTCTTGGGCATCATCTCCCTTCTCTGCCAGAAAAGCATTCAAAAATAAAAGCGGGAAGGTCCAAGGCCGGGAAGGTCAGAGAAATCCCCACAGCTGCTACAGCCCTTCCTGGGCTGAGATGTTGGACCTGGCAGAGTTCCGTGGGGTGGCGCTTTCTGGTGCTGTTGTGCTGTGTGTGCTCGCCGGGGCAATGCCCTGGGGCTGGGCACGGCGTTCTCTTCTCTGGGGAGAGGGTAATTATTTATAATGAGTGGTTTTGGTGCCTGCTGGGAGAGTGCGTGTGCATGTGTGCAATTAGGGCTGGGTTGGGAGAGCCTGAACCGGCGCTGGAGGGGTAGAGCTGTCCCTACTGCCCTGTGGACAGAGCTGGGGATGGGTGGCTGCCCTGAGAGCACATCTGTGGTACCAGATCCCTGCCTGCTCTCCTGGCTCCGGCTGTGGTCGCCGGTGCCGGTGGATCCCGAGGAAGCTGGTGGCAGCCTGGGGCTGCCTGGCTGGCAGGTCCCAGCTCCCGTGTCAGCATTCAGAGCTGCATCGGCGAGATGGTTCTGCACACTTGGTGCTCCTGCAGGGTCGATGGAGATGCCAGCCTTGTGTCTGAAGCGCAAATTTTGCCTCTGGCCCTGGGGCTCGGGGCAGACCCCAGACATCCAGCAGGATACTGCGGCACTCCAGACCATCCTGCGGCTGTGGAGCCCCTCAGCCGGCGCTGGGGTACCCCCGCCCCGCAGGGTGGCACGGTCCCGCCCTGGTGACGAACCCCGCTGTCCCTTGGCACAGATCTGCGCCCGCTGGACATCCTCTCGGAGGCGGTGCCGGCCGGGGGCCCGGCCCGTGGTATGCGGGTCTTCCAGGCACAGGGGGTGCTCGGTTTCCAGCTCTCCGCCTCTCGGCCCCGAGCCCTGGGCTTCCCCGCCTCGCGGCTCTTCATCCACTGCGACCGCTTCCCCGAGGAATTCTCCATCATCGTCACCCTGCGGCTGCTCCGCCGCCCCGCCAAGGTAAGAGCGGCCGGACGGGCACGGTGCGGGCCCCGCCCGGCCCCGCAGGTGCGAGCCCCTGGCCTCCCGCAGAGGAACGAGTACATCTTCACGTTGATGGTGGAGGAGAGCCCCGGAGTCCTGGTGGGGCTGCGCTATGCCCCCGACAAGCTCCACTTCCTCTTCTGGAGCCAGGAGCGCGCCGGCGGCTGGCAGACCCGCGTCACCTTCCCCAACGTGTCCCTCTCCGACAACCAGTGGCACACGCTCATCCTGGCTGTCTCCGGCCAGTCCTTCTCCTTGACGGTGGACTGCAGCATCCCCAAGGATGTGTAAGTAGGGGGCAGCGCTGGGGGGGCTCGGCAGGGAGGGCAGGGTGATGTTCCTCCACCAGCGTCTCCTCCGGGCACCGGTGGATGCTGTGGAATTGTCTCCTACCTCTTCTCGGCCCATCCCCAGTGTGGTGGAGACACCATTTCCAGCCTCGCTGTCGGTGAGGAGAGCCAGCTTCTACCTGGGCAACAGGAGGAGAAGGAAAGGCGTGTTCACGGTAGGTGACCCATGGTGTGGGCTGTCCAGGGGTACCCAGGTGTGCTCAGGGGTGCTCGTGGCTGGCTGTGAGATGACCCACAGCCCTCTCTCAGTCCCCTACGCTGGCAGGGCTTGAGCCATGGCACAGGAAACAGAGCTGGCTGTGGGTCCTTCCGATGTGGAGGTGCTGAAAGGCAGCTGCTCCAAGCCCCGTGCCAGTGCTCCCTTTACATCAGCTGTTAGATTGCTCCATCTGAGCATCTGAGAGCTGATAAATGTGCACGAATCCCATGGACACTTCTGCATCCCAGGAGGGAGGGCAACTAGCAGAAGTCAGGCAGGAAATCCAAGCCACAAATTACCTGCAGTTCCCATTCTGTGATCTTGTGGGACTTGATCTCCATCCCTCTGCTCCCACTTTCCCAGGGCTTGCTGAGACAGCTTGTCCTGCTGCCAGGAGCTGATGCCACCCCCCGGATATGCCACACCGTGAACTTCAAAGTGGCAACGCTCTCTGTCCCCACTGTCCTCCAGGATGTCCCTGCGAAGCCAGTGAGCAACGAGGTGCTCAAATATCCGTACGGTCAGTGCCCCCAGGGCACAGGCTCTGTTGGCCACCTCCACCTCTGTGAGGAAGGGTCTTTGCACGGGGCTGGGAATGAAGCAGGAGCAGAGGGGAAGAGGGTGCTCCTGGCACCCTGCCTTTCTCAATGTGTGTGTTGGGATCCCTGTCCAAAATCTCCCTGAAAAACTGGGTCGCCTTGCCTGGGTCCCTTGGTAGTGCTGGGCTCGTGTCAGTGGCCCCACACGGGGTTTCCCCAGTCTGTGGCTTCCCAATTTGTGCTGGGATTCCATTTTCCCCACTGCCTGATGCCCATCATCAGGATGAGACCAGGACATTTGCCCCTCCTGCCTCTCTGCTCCTCCACTGAGTGCACTAAGAGGCTCCTGCCTTGCTCCTCTCCATGCCCAGAGACTGACATGAAGGTGACCCTGGGGGCACGGCCACGCTGCTCCAAGCAGGAGAAGGCACAGTTCTGGTTCAACGCTTCCCGGCGAGGGCTGTACCTCTGCAATGGCAGCACCTGGCTCTCCATGCTGGAAGGTACCACTGGCAAGGGTCTGGGGCTCTCAGGGAGGGAAGGGGAGCCTTGCAGCAGAGCAGGAGCTGAGATTTGCCCTGAGAGCACTTGGGGACAAGGAATCATCAGCACAGTGAGGGGCTGGGGTGTCCCCCGTCTCTCCTCTGCTTGGCCAGGCTTGGCTTTGCTCTTGGTGCCCATGACACTTCCAGAGAACCTCTGGATTCTCTGTGGTCCCTTCATCTCCTCCACATTTTCTGGGAATTTTCTGGGCAGGATGAGCTCCTGACCTGTCTGAGCAGGGCAGCTCACCCCACAGAGAGTTGTTGCTCAGGGTGTTGGGGTTCTACCCCCGTGATGAAGCATTTGTGGGATGGATAAGGGGAAACAAAAGGTCCATCAGCTGCCAGAAATACTGGGGGTGACTTGGGAGGGTGGCAGACACAGGTCTCATTGTCATCCAGGCTCTGGTTGGACAAAGTGGAAGGAAAACAGTGGGAATACCAAGGTGGAAAAGGCAACCAGAGCCTGGATTGGATGGGTGTTCTTCAAAAATGACATGGATTTCATCCACTGGCACTCTCACACTCACTCCAGGCTGTCTTCCCAGGATCCCTGGAGAGGACATGGAGGATGGGATATGTCCCTAACTGAACTGTCCTTCCCTTCCCTCCTCTCCCAGCATTCTTCTTCTGCTGATACCCACAGGGTGGGTTTGGCTGAGCCATTTGTTCCCCACAGGAGCTAGCAGTGACTGCTAACCCTCTCCTTCCCTACCTCTGGAATTCATCAGGATTGGCACTGTGTCCTAGTTTCCCCAAGGAGAACTCATGCTGGGGTCAAACTGACCTGGGCTCCTTGGTGCCACCAACATTGCCCCTTCTGCCATTTGTCCCTTCCAGTGCCCATCCATCTGCCACCAGGGCCATTCTGGAGGTTTTTGCTCCAATTTCTCGCATTAAATCTATCTTAGTCTTCTCTAACCTCTCCTCCTGTCATCTCCTCCGTGTTCTCTTGAGGATAAATGTATCAAAGTCATCAAAATTTGTGGTATGGGGTTCTTTCCTGCTCCCAAAAGACTCTGCTCTCTGCTGGAGAACAGGTGGAGCTAGATGTGCTGCCCATCGAGGTGCAGTCAGCCTCTTACCACCCCTTGGTGTGGTCCTTCACCCCCAGGACCTTCACCAGGACCTTCCTTTTCCACACAAAGCTCTGCACAGCAGCAAATGCCACTGAGCCAGCCCTCACGGGGCCCCTCTCCAGCTAAAATCACCTGGGTTTAACCTCATCCTTCTCTCTTGTGGGCTCCCAGTCCAACACAGGCTGGACTACGTGGAGGAATACCAGAACTTGGTGACCAACTCGGAGACGATGGGCGTTGAGGTCTTCACCATCCCAAAGGTGGGACTGTTTGCAGCCATGGCCAACCGGATCACGCCCCCGGGATCAGCCATCTACAGGTGGACTGATGGGAAGTTTGTGCACTACCAGAACATCCCCACCTACCAAGCTCAGTCCTGGAAGTATTTCACCATTGGGAAGAAGGTGAGTCTGCCAGGAAGGTGCCCCCATGATTCAGTATATTAAATTGCAGTTGCCCAACATCAGCGTCTCTGAAGCCCAGAGTCTTGGGTTTAGAGTACAGGTAACTGCATCTCAGAAACCTACCTGTGGTCTTAAAGATCCAGCAGGGCCTGCAGTTTGTCTGGGGACCCACTGAGTCCAACCTGTTGCATTTTTAAACTCTCTTCTTTTAAATTATTCCAGGACTTTTGAGCCACCTCTCCTCCCCTGAGCAATCTGCCTTGGGGCTTGAGAAGAGGATTTGCCTGGTTCCTCTTCCTGGGAAGCTGCTTATCCCTTTGGAGGAGTCCCAGGAAAGCCATCTGCTGAGAGCCAGCTCTGTGCAGGCCTCCCAGGGAAGCTGGGCTTTGTCTCCAGGGTGACTGCAGGGCTCCCCCATTGCCAGCCACGTCCACCAGGCTACAGAGGGATGGGCAAAACTTCTGCCTCCAGGCTTGGTGACACCCACAGCCCTGCTGGCTGGATACAAACAGGCTGTGTCCCCGTTAGTGACAGTGGGAACTGATGCTAGGCACCATCTCTGACAGGGGACATGGTGAGGACTGTCCCTGATGGTGGGGTTCTGCAGAAGGCCTGAAAGTGCAGCTGTGTTGCAGTGCTGGCTTTGGGCTGGGAATGTGCCTGACATCCCCAGTGTCGCTCTCTGTCACTCCAGATGAACCCTCACAGGCAGGAGATGGGAGCACTGGGGAGTCTCGAGGTGTTTCCCATCAGCTCAGCACACTTCTTCATGGGGATGGTGGCCAAAGAGGTGTTAGACCAGCAGCACCTCCAGTACTGGTGGTTCCAGGTTCCCCACACTCGGGGCAGGTGGGATGCAGCTCTGTGGGTGGCAGCACCTCCTTACTGCACTGGGATCTGCTGCTGCTCCTTGTCACTGTTATTTATGAACAGAAACACACAGACTCTAAATAAGTTCATCAGAAGGCTGAAAAGAGGAAAATCTTTATTAACAAAATGGAGTACCTTACATAAGGTACTTCACTAAGTAAAAAGTGATTGGTGAATGGGAACACCACCTTCCCTATTACCATTGGCAAAGTAAGAGAAACAATATATTCTATGTTATGGAAAACAAGGATGCAAAAACATCACCTGTTATTTTGAGAAAGAATATTATTTAGAGAATATGTTTACACAATTTCTCTTGGGAAAGTGAGATGCTTTCCCTAGGAAAGAAAGGATCCTGACAGGCTTTCAGCTCTGGAGTTTCAGAGACAGAATTGTCAGCTCCACAGCTCCTGGTGGTGCCTGTCAGTGCACACCAGGGGACTTGGGACTCCTGGGTTGTGGAGCTGGGTCCAGGTGTTTCTCTTCCCACTGAAAATGTTTCTGCCCCAAAGGGGCTCCCTGGACTGGTGCTTGCAGAGAGAGCAGAGCTGGGGATTCACCTTCTGTAGGGGGACAGGGGGACCCAGCAGAGCCCTGTCCTTCGGGGTGGCTACTCCTTGGCTGAACAACGCCCCAGGCTGGTGCTGGCAGGGTCCTGTAGAGGCCAGGAGGCAGGAGACACCCCCACTGACTCTTTCCTCTTTGTGGGCTGTGGCCCTGCACCTCTTTGTGGCCCAAATTGGGGCATGATCTCTGCTGCTCCATCTGAAGGACACTGGAGCCAGTATGACAGAGCTTGGATGTGCTCCCTGCCTTGCACTTGGCCACCTCTGCCACACCACTCTTGTCTCTTACACTTTCACAGGGGTTTCTTGGTCAGGAAAATGTTTTGTCTCAGGGAATTGTTATCATTATTGTCATTGTTATCATTATCTTACCTGCCTTTCTTTGTTCTGAACCACCTTTCCTTACAGCAGGGTTTGTCAGCTGAACCTCCCTCCTTCCTCAGTGCATTTCATGTCCATGCTCCCCATTCCTGGGGCTGGAGGGGTGTGACTGGAGACAGCTCAGCTCTCCCTCCCCTTGTCTGAGGGGCTGCTGGCTGTGAGCTGTGCCCCTGCCATGCACACAGACCCCCACAGGCCACTGGGTCCCTGTCCCCACTTTGTGTTTCTTGGGATCCCAGCCAGGATGTCCCACACCAGCCACCTCCATCCCTTGCCCTCCACCTCCCCCTGCATTTTCTTGTCCATGCTCCTTTGAGAGGAGAAAACCAAGCTGTCCTGGCTTTTCTTTTTCCAGATCTTCCTGGCAGTGGCGAATTTTGCGCAGAATGAGAGGGGTCAGGAGTTCTCTGTAATATACAAATGGAGCCGCCGGAAAGCGAAGTTCATCACGTACCAGCGGATCACCACGCACAGTGCCAGGGACTGGGAGGCCTTTGTCATTGAGGGAGAGGCTTTCCTCGCTGTGGTCAACCACAGAGAAGGTACCCAGCCCTCAGTGTTTCCTGCAGGCCCTTGGGAGGTGTCTGGGACCCTGGAAGGTGCCCTGCTCAGAGCATCCTCAGGAGGAACAGAGTGCAGGGCAAAGCCAGGGAGGTGTGCACACAGCTGCCAGCCTGGGGTCCCTCAGGACACCCAAGGCCTTGCAGAGGAGAGAAAAGCTTTTGAGGAAGAGGCTGACAGAGTCACCCTCTGGGTTTCTTGACTGCAGGGACAGGGACAGGAGTGGGGACCGTGTCTGTGCTGAATCATTCTTCTTTTCATTTTTATCCCCAGTACTACATAACCTGGTAGTGTCACAGGTTGAGCCTTTTGCGAAGCCAGGTCCTTGGCCTTGTGGGCACACAGGAAACTGAGTGAGAGCCAGCTGACATCCCTCTCTGGGTGCCCTGCAGACATGATCCAGCCTCATTCTGCTCCCAGGCCATGAGTTGTTCTGGGTTGGGATGTGCACCCCTTGGTGCAGAGGATGAATGGGTTGGTAGCACAGCCCTGGCTCTCTGGGATGCTCCCAGCTGGGTTCAAATGATGGGCCAGTGGGCTCCTTCCTTGCCACCAGGGCTGGCTCAGGGGGCATCAGTGCTGCTGGCACCAGACTCAGAGCTGGCAGCAGGTTGCTTGGGCACCTGTGGGCTGGAAAGTCCCTGTGTCACCTGTTGGACTCTGTCAGGATGAGACCTACTCTCGTGGCAGTGTGGTCCCTTTGCCAGCCATGCACATCACACAGGGGTGAAGGCCACCATGGCCAAGCCAAACTGAGGATGTTTCCCTTAGAGGGGGCTGGAGGGTCAATCCCTGAGGAGCTGCCACTTATGCCTGTGTCCATTCCCATTCTTCCTGCAGCCTTTCTTTGCCCAAGTCCCCATTGCAATGAGGATTTAGAGCCTGCTGGGTGCCACACAGGAATGAGGCCTAGATGCTGAGCAGAGCCCAGGAGCTGGATGGAGCACGTGCTTTAGGGCAGGGGGGAAGCCCCTGATATCGTGAGCTCAGGGACACAGCTGTGTCTGGCCCCACCACACAGGGCCACCCTGTGGGACAGCTGGCAGAGCTTGTCCACCCTGGGACACTGGCACAGTGCCTCTGGAGTGCTGCTTGTGTGGGGATAAAGCCTGTCCCTCCTCTGCCAGGGCTGCCACAAAGCTGCTGTACGCTCCGGACGAGCTCTTGGTGTTCCATGGGATGGAGGCTCTAGGAATGGAGCCCTAGGTAGGGATGGAGGGGGGCTTTAGGTAGGGATGGAGGCTGTAGAATCTCTTTGGCTACTTCTTGGGGAGCATCAGGTCACTTGCAAACAGCCTTGTGACCTGCTGGCAAATATTAACGTAGCTGAACCTGTTTCTGGGTATTGTTTCCTACACAAACCTGAAATTGCTTTTCCTCATGGTGCACATCTGTCTCCCCCCAGGGAACAACCACAATATAGACAGTGTGATATACAGGTGGAACCCCAGGACAGGGCTGTTTGAAATGAACCAGACCATTCCTACATCTGGAGCCTACGACTGGGAATTTTTCACCATTGGACCATATTCCTTCCTGGCTGTAGCTAACACATTCAATGGCACGTCCACTAAGATCTACTCACACATTTACATCTGGCTCAGTGGCTCTTTCCAGCTCTTCCAGTCTATCCTGGTAAGGCTTGGCCACTGCTCCTCAGCCCCCCCTCTGTGTTTAGACAGGGCAGCCACCTCCAGCTTCTCATGGCCTCCTTCCCCACAGACATTTGGTGCAGCTGACTGGGAGGTTTTTCATATTGGGGACAGAGTGTTTCTGGCTGTTGCCAACAGCCACAGCTATGACAGCGGGATGCCAGCCCCCTCCAACTTCTATGCCATCAACTCTTCCATCTATGAGCTGAACATCACGGCCCAGATGTTTGTTAAATTCCAGGACCTTCTCACCTACAGGTACCTGTGCAAGGGTTCAGGGTGCTACTCAGTCCATGTCCTTCCCCTGAGCAACCCTGCAGGCCATCATAGAATCCCAGAATGATTTGGGTGGGAAGGGACCTTAAAGCCCATCCAGTCCCACCCCTGCCCTGGGCAGGGATACCTTCCACTATCCCAGGTTGCTCCAAGTCCTGTCCAACCTGGCCTTGGACACTTCCAGGGATGGGGCAGCCCCAGCTTCTCTGGGCAACCTGTGCCAGGGCCTCTCCTCTTTTAGTTTTAAACTATACTTGCTTGTCTCCTGGAGGGTTCCTGCAGGCTTCACTCCCAGGGACTGAGAATGGAGGGTGATGGGTGATGGCTCCTTGGCACCAAATCCCAGTGGGAGCTGAGAGAAGGTCCTAGACTTGGGAATGAGAGTGGATTTCTTTCAGGAACAGCCTGGGAAAAGCAGGGTTTTCTGTGTGTCTTCAGAGTCTCAGAGATTGGGGTGGGGTGGGCTCCACCCCACAGACACACAGCCCCTCCTTCAGCTGGCCACACAGGGGTCATCTCACCTGCCCCTCTGCTTATTTCATCCCCAGTGCCCTGGACTGGGAGTTCTTCTCGGTGGGAGATGACTCTTTTCTGGTGGTAGCAAACTCCTTTGATGGCTTCACCTTCTCTGTTAACAGCATCATCTACAGGTACTGCAGAGGGCAGGCCTGGGGGGGCCTGAGGGGCCTGGGTGGCCTGGGGGGTCTGGGGGGCCTGGGAGCTCTTCCCAGTGGGAACAACCCTGCACAAGCACAGCCTGCTGCATCTCCCAAGGAGGATGGATAGGATTGCTCCTGCTTTTTAGGCAGGAATGGGAAGCCCCGCTGAGGGACGTCCCACCCTGAACCACAGGAGGGAGATGGGAGATGCCAGCCCCATGGCTCAGCTCCCCTGCCCTCCCCAGGTGCCCACCTCATGCCCCAGGAGCTAACTGCCTTCCCTGTGCAGGTGGCAAGGCTATGAAGGCTTTGTGGCAGCCCACCACCTCCCCACTGTCGGCTGTAGAGACTGGGAGGCGTTTCACACTGCTGAGGGCTCCTACCTGTTCTACTCCAGCGCCAAGGAGCCCCTCTCCAAGGTGCTCAAGCTGAAAACCACCTGAGGCAGCTGAGGCATGCTCAGCTCATCGCCAGGACCAGGGCAAGCTGGGCATCCAGGTGAAGCTAGACCACAGAGCCCAGGAGTGGCTGCAGCATCAGCTGGGCAGTGGCTGCCTGTATGCTCTGCAGGAAGGGAGGAGGAGGAGGAGGAACAGGAGGAGGAGGAGGAGCTCCAGAGCTCCCTGCAGCCTTGTCCAGGGGCTGGCGAAGGGGCTGTTTCTCCTGGGAAAGCTCTGCCACCATGCTCCAGAGCCATATCCTACCCAAGGTTCCTGGAGACCAGGTGTATCCCCTGGCTCCAGGTGCATCCCCTGGTGCATCACCAGGACCATGATGCTTGGCAATTTCCAGGCCCCAGGAGGGACCCAGAGCTGCCAGTAGCTGTGGCCAGAGCTTGCACAAAGCCAGGGAATGAAGAGACAGAGCAGAGCATGAGTTGCTGGGATGGGTGCATGGCAGAGGGGAGTAAACAAGTGAGAAATTGCACGAAAAAGTGTGTCCAGGCTTGGCTCTGTCTGCCTGGGGCTGTGGTGTTCTTGAGGACCACCTGTTTCGACATTGCAGCCATTCTTCATGTCACCTTCATGCCACTGCCACAGGTGCCTGCCCACCTTCCCACTCTGCCATGGCTGGTTTGGGTCTCCCTCAACAAGTGTCGTGTGTGCTGTGCAAAGCTCTTGGTGTGTTCAAGGGCCAGTGCTGGTCCTTGCTGGCCCACGCACCTTTGCATGGGGTCAGTGACTCCCGAAAAAACCTGCTCTGCATTTGAACCAATCCAGCTACCATGGGTTTGGGAAAAACCCAAAAACTGCTTCAGGTGAAACTGTGGCCTCTTTTCCTTTCCTCACCTTTGCTGGGGGACTCCTTTGCTTAACCAGAACTCTAATAAACTGTGTGCACCCAGCCTTTCTCCCACATGGGTAACCCAGCTGCTCTGCCCGTGGCAGAGGCATCCCTTCACCCAACAAATCACCCCTGAATGTCCATGGCCATAGGTGGCCTGGTGAGGATGAGGTGGCCCTGAGCACAGGTGTGTGTTGGGGTGAGGGTGCCCCTCTATGGTGTCCCCCCACCCAGGACCCACTGCCTCACCTGAGTGGCCCAGAGCTCCTCTCAGCCTTCCCCAGAGCAGGGTTTCCTGCTGAGCTGAGCCAACCCCCTAGCACTGGGGACCACTCAGGAGGTGCCAGCCCCATCAAGAAGGGCTGGGGGGTCACAGGCTGAGCGTTCCCAGGGTCCAGACCTGCAGGGTGAGCCTCTGCATCCCTCCCTCCTCTCCCTGTTCAGTGCAGCTGCAGTGGGCTCTGCCAAGAAGGACCATTTCTCCCTTGCAAAAAAAGGGAGAATTTGATTTGTTTCCATCACTGAGCTGTGAGCAGCAACTGTAATTCAGCCCCGAGGAAGGGCAAGATAAGGCATGATAAGACAAGACCAGATGTATTGGGGCAGCTGGTCCCTGCTTGAGGCAGATTCAGCTGAGGGTGGGAGGGGATGGTACCTAATGGGAGTCGTGCTGGTACACTGAATTTAGGCTGATCTGCTTTGGAAGAGATTGAATTAGGATAAGCTCCGAAAGCACCACGAGCACCACCACCCCCCTTGGACACTCAGCTCCCAGCACAGCACAAGCCCTGAGGGCTTTTCCCAAATGCAGGGCTTTATTGAGGAAACAAATGTTTTGAAGTTTCCCCCGCATTGCTGGAGGCAGACAGAGGCTGCCAAGGTACAGGGGGAGAGGGAGGGAGGGGCCTTGAGGAGGATGTCCTGCCCTTGGCAAGGCTGACACCGCACTGCAGCAAGGATGGGGTGACCCCTCTGCACCTCTGGCCCTCTGCACCCCTGGCCCCACAACTCCTCTCTCATCCTCTCTCTCCCTGCCAGGAACTTGTTCTCTCCCAACCACAAGCATGTGACTGGGGCTGCATTCCCTGCGAGCCCAGCTCTGGTAGGGAAAAAGGGTCTGGCTGGGGACATTCATCCCCAGGAACCTGTTCTCCATGGACAGACCCACATGGGGTGTCCCTGGCATCCCTCCACCGTGCCGTTTGCTCACACTCAGTCTCTGGGGAGGGGGAACTGGTGGCACCTGTCCGAAGGAAGCACTGGGGAGTCCCACAAAGAAGCTCTGATGCCCACCAGACTGACACCCCAGCCCTGCACTACAGGGCAGTGCTGGTGGTCTCTGTGTGGGCCTGGGTGCTCGGCAGTGACCTCAGGTAGTCCCGGTGCCTGCAGGAGTCCTCACGGTTGTGCCGGACGTAGCAGATGACGTAGACGATGACCATGGCGAACCAGCCGAACATGGTGATGAACATGGCCACGTCCATGGTCCTCTGGCGCACGCTGCACAAGTTGACGCCGGCATCCAGCACCTGGAGCAGCGGCTTGCCCACGTACTCCTCCCGCGGGGCCGTGTGGCAGGTGATGTCCTGCACGGTGTCGAGGTCCAGCCGTGCCTCCCACAGCACCTCCTGCAAGGCACACTCGCAGTGCCAAGGGTTGTTGGCCAGCCGGAGCTTGGCGTTGAGTGCCAGCAGGGCCTCCTTGGGAATGCTGCGGATGCGGTTGCTGGAGAGGTCGAGGCTCCGCAGCCCGGCTGCAACCCCTTTGAAGGCTGCCCTATCGATCTTCTCAATGGCATTCCTGGAGAGGTCGATTTCCTCCAGGTGGGAGAGGTGCCTGAAGGCATTGCTGGGGATCCTGGTTATGCTGTTGGCATCCAGCTTGAGGAACACCACATCTCTGGGGATGTCCTTGGGGATCTCCTCCAGGTGCCGGGAGCTGCACAGGACAGCCTTTGCCCCTGCCCGCTCCGTGCACTGGCAGCTGGGAGGGCAGGAGCTGCCCCAGGGGATGCAGAGCAGGAGGCAGAAGAAAGCCTGGGCCACACCGGTGGCTGGCGTGGTGGTAGTGAGGGGGGTCATCTTGCAGCCAGCCAGCTCAGCATGACAGCTCCCCGGGGGTGGCAGCAGCTCCTGGGCAGCAGGACGGCCCCTCGGCGTCCCTGCAAGGCCTCTCCCATCACTGAAGGGAAGCTGTGGGTGGAGGGGATATGACATGGCATTATTTCCTGGAACACTGGGTATGGCTCATGTATGATGTTCTCTGGTGAAGTGGTGAGAGGCTGGGCCCGTGAGGCTGGAAAACAAGGGTGGAGTGACACTGGCTATCTTTTCCAGGACAGCTTCATTTGGTTTAATTAGAAATAGAAACCCCAGCTCCCCTACCCCAATCTCTGCAGAGACCACCCAAGTAGACAAAGGGAGCTGCAAGGTGGGGTGTGGAGATGGGGCTGGGAGCCTCAGCTCCATCCTGCTCCCAGTTTCCGGGGGGGAAGCAGTAGTTTGCTGCTGAAGAACAGCAGCAGTAAATTCCTATCTCACCAACCCTGAGTGTTTAAAAAAAATGATGAGTCAGACTCTAAGGATCATCAGACTGACTTAATCACCGCCAGGATTTTAAATAACAAGATATGGAGCTCTTTTGCTTTCCTTTCCCTTCCCTTCTGGTCTGTGAGCTGGTACAAGTTAGGTTTCCAAACGTTTCGCTGAAGTGTTTGGAGGTGAGTTTGGTTTTTAAAGTAAACAAAGAGTATGGTTTGACAGCCTGACGCTGGGGGCAGGAGGTGAGGAGAGGAGCCACTGCCTAGCACAGTCAAAGGGGTGATGCAGGACCCCCAAAGGATACCCCAGTGCTGCCAGGGGCACGGTAGGAGGTGAAGCAGGTGGGACACCTTTCCTCTGCCTTTGGTACTGCTCATGCCCCTCCTGCTGCCTTGGCCGGCCTGGGAGAAGAGAACCTGATGGAGAGGAGATCTGGGAGGCCAGGGGAACCTTTCTCATGGGAATTAAATGTCCCATGTGATGTCATTATGGGCACCAAGTTCTTGTCCCTCTGGTACCAGAATCCTTCTGCTAATGGCCTTCCCCTGGTAACAGCAGCATCCCTCAGGTGTGACCATCCTCAGGGTACCACAGGGGGATGCTCATACCTGAAGGATGCTCATACCCGAGGTACACTCATACCTGAAGGATGCTGGCCACACCTTTGCCCTCAGACCTGCCCAGAGCTGTGGATTCTGCCCGGGAATACGAAGTTGAGCTTCCCTGGAATCCCTCTGTCCCTGCAAAATGTACCGGGCTCTGACAATTCCGTCTCTCCGGGGGGACAGACTCGTTATGCTCTGCCGGTTCCCACCACAGGGAAGAGCTCCGAGGGGAGCAGCCTCCCGGACCACGGGGCTGTGAGGGGGAGATGCTCCGGCCCGGGGGCCGGGGACCCGGGACTCCGTGCAGCACGACCGATCCCCACCGCCCCCCTCTGCTGCCCGGGGGTCCCTTACCGGCTCGGCCAGGGCGGCTCTGCCTCGCTCCGGCTGTAGGTGCGGTGCCGGTGCTGATGCCGGTGCCGGCGCCGGTGCCGGTGCCAGTGCCGGGGGCGGTTCGGCCGCGATCCCGCTCGGCCCCACCTGTTGCTGCGGCCGCTCCCGCGGCGGCCCGGGCCGGGCGGTCCCGCGGCGGCGGCACCGTGCGGTGCGGGGGCGGTGCGGGAACGGGGGGCGGTGCGGGGGAACGAGGGCGGGGGGAGCAGGGCGATGCGGGAGAGTGGCCGCGCGGAGCCCCACTGTGCAGAAATCAAGTGCTGCTAATGAGATTTCTGTAATTTTTTGGCGGCTGAGGTCCGGGCTGCGAGTCTAGAAGTTTCATCAGCTGCTGTAAGGGACAATCATCTCTCCCCGGCCATACCCCGTCCCGGTTCTCCCCGGGCCCACCTGGGCTCTCAGCAGATCTTCTCCTGTCTCTCTCGGTAACGGGAGCCGACATCAGACAGTCCAGAAGGAACAGGAGAAGGTGCCGTGCCATCACTTTGGAGCACAGCTCCCGTATCAACTCTAAACGGGTCATCTCGAGTACCCTGCTCTGCTGCAAGGTGTTCCTGCCCACGGTGGGGGGCTTGAAATTAAATTATCATTGAAGTCCCTTCCAAGCCAAACCATTCTGTGATTCAGCCATCGCTGTGGGTGAGTCTACAGGCAAAGTGAGTTTGTCCAACAAAATTGGGAATTGGGCTTATTCTGGAAGTGTGCTGCAAGTGTGGCCTCCACAAACAGCCTGCATGGCCCCTGGTTAAACAGCTGTGAAACACCAACAGCCTGCAGTGGTTTAATACATGGTTTATTGAGCTGGGTTGAATACATTGCCAGACTGAACCCCCTCCCCTTGCCAAACCCCAGTGCGTCACTGGTGAAACTGCAGTGTGGCTGTGGTGGCCACCAGAGTGGGACGAGCAGCCTTGGCTGGCCAGGGTAAGATCCACTGGGAGAAGGTGGGGGAACTGAAATCCCTTCCTGAGCAGTCCCAGGCATAACATGCCACCGTGGGGCTCTTCTGGATGATCAAAAACTGTATCCACTGTGCCTTGTTCTCCCCATGGCAGGCAACAGGATGTCCCCTCTCCTGTCCCTACCTGCCCAAGGAATCACGGGGCATGGATCACCTGTGTCCCAGCAAGCTGCCACTTTCCATCCATGTGCACAAGGGGATGGGGACAGGCAGGTGACATTTAGCTGGGGCCTTGGCTCAGAGAAAGGAAGGAAGTTTAGCTGCAAGCCAGTGCTCAGCATACACACGCAGGATCACGTATCAGTTTGGGGCATGGCAGGTGGGCCTGTGCAGAGCTATGAAACCATAGGTATATAAACCAAGAGCTGCTCACACCTTCACAAGTGCTGGATCACAGCTCAGGACCATGTTGTTGGGTCTGAGGCAACCAGAGGTATGGGTACAGCCACCACAGGAGCGACTCCAAGCCTTCTCCAGAGCAATCCTTTGGGGTCTGTGGCAGTGGGGCTGCCAGGGCTCAGAGCAGGAGCAGGGAGCAGCAATGGATATTCTGGTGGAGGGGTAGCTGGGACTGTTAAGCCCACCCAAAGCCAAGAGCAGGGTGGAGTGGACAGAAGGACCATCTCACATGAAAAGCCCAGTGGCTCTGTGTGCCCCAAGCCCTGGGCTAGTGCTGTGGGCTGATGTGGAAGCACCAAGACACAAGCTGGGGCAGAACTTGGTGGCTCAGGTGACTGGGATGCACTGCCCAGGCAGCCTGTGCCCCCCAGGGAGGGGACATTTTTCCTCCCAGAGACCTGCAATGTACATTCACGGAGGCACCCAGAGTACCTCAACTCCAGCAGCTCCCATGTTCTCCCAGGTAAGTTGGGGTGGAGCTGCTGGTGACAGCCAGAACCTGGTCTGGGGCAGCAGGAGCCCTGAGGAAGCCTCAGTAGTAGGCACCGAGGAGGGTTGAGACCTTGTGCAGGAGCTGCTTGTGGTTGGCGTGCAGGGGGATCCTCTTATCCAGCACCTGCCAGCGGATGCACAGCTCTGGGTCACAGCCCTGGAGGAACTGCAAGGGGACAGATGTCACACGTGTGCTGCCAGCAAGGGGCCGTGCCAGCCATACTTAACAGCACCTCTAGTCCCCAACCTCCTGCCCCTTCTTTTTGGGGCACACTTTGAGGTGCCACCCCATGTTCCTCCCTGTGTTCTTCCCTCACTGCACGCAGCTGGAGAATCCCGGTCCTGTGGAGATCTGGGTCTGGAGGGCTGGCTCCTGTGCCCCAGACCTGCTGTGAACTGGCACCTCAGGGTGCCAGCCCCTTACCGAATTCAGCCGCTTCATCTCCACGTCGCTCTGGGTGTCAAAGTGCACGCTGATGGCCACCGTCTCCACCCAGGCATTGTCTGTGTTGCGTGGATCGTCGAGGTACCCCTTGTGTACCTGTGCATGGAGATGTCACATGAACAGCCCTCGTCCCCTCTCTGAGGGAACCCTGGGGGTGGCTGGGGTGTTGCCCTGCAGCTCTTCTGCCCTGCTGGAGGCCGGAGCCCTACTGCCACTGCAGCTGGAGCCACGGGGAGTCACTGCAGCAGGCACGGACACTGCTGTGGGCAGCCCTCCCCCAGGGTCTCTGGGCTGCTCCCTGACCCCCACACATGAATTATGGCAAATCTTCACCTCCCTCCAGTAAGAGCAGTGGCCAAGAGGTGATGCACCCTGCTCCTGTACCCTGGGCCACCCATGTAGCCCTGTGACACCATGATGCCCACATGTCCCCATGCCGTGGTAATGTCCCCACGTGCCAGGGTGATGCCCACCTGCCCCCATACCACTGAACCCTCCTGTGACCTGATACCAGAGGCACACCCATGTGCCCCCCACCTCAGTGCCTTGCTTCAGCAGGTTCTGGAACTGGGGCCAGAACTCCCGGCGCAGGATCCACTTGAGCTTCAGTGGCAGTGTCTCACCTGGCTCCAGTGACCCCTGTGCCAAAGCAGATGTCAGCTATGGGGCCTGCCACCAGCACGTACCAGCCTCCCTCCCTGCCACCAGCTTGGCCATCAGGCAGCTGCCTGCCACCACTGCAGAAGATACCACAAGGTCTGCTGGTGCCTCCCATCCTCCCTCTCCTGCTCAAAGACCTCAGCTCTGCCCAAGTGTATGTCTGAGTTTGCCTGATCCAAGGTCTGCCAAAGAATGCTTTGCCAATGGCTTAACAGGCTCACATGAAGGATGTAGGGATTGAAGCCATGGAAGAGAGGAGGGAGAGGCAGGAGACAGCAGGTCAGGGTGAGTGGGTGAATATAAGGAGACCACTGCTCTTGCAGCATCCCTGGCATACAGGTGCTCTGCAGGAGGGGCAGAGGTACCTCCTCAGCCACAGCTGCAACATACACCTGTGATTCCCCCTTTTCAATGGGATATTTCCTTCCTTCCTTCCTTCCTTCCTTCCTTCCTTCCTTCCTCCCTTCTTCCCTCCTTCCCTTCCTCCCTTCCTCTCTTCCCTCCATCCCTTCCTTCCCTCCATCCCTCCATCCCTCCATCCCTCCATCCCATCTCCTCAGCTCCTTCTGCACCAGCTCTGCCTTCTGCCAGCTCTTACCCCAGGCAGAGCCCAGACATCTGACAGCGGGTACTGGGCCACGAGGACTTCCAGCATCTTCTTCAGGCTCTTCCTTATAATGGACCCATCCAAATTCCTCCTCCAGCTGTGAGAGAGGCCCCGGTCATGCTGCAGCTGGAGCTGGCTCCCCACTGCCCAGCAGTGTTCATGTTGGCAGTGTGGGGTTTGGCCAGGTCTCTCAGGTGACCCCCTGCCCCCTTCTCCAGCCCACATCCCCAGCCCTGTGCTGGAGCAGGACACACTCACCGGGTCACAACAGGGTGCAGGGCATGGTTGGGCCCAAAGCAGTGCAGCCTCCCACGGCCTCGCAGCCCCGTCCTGCCCATGGGGTTCCTGCCAGGGTGAGAGTGAGGGGGCTGGGACAGCACCAGACTCCCTCTGTGCACCCCTCTAACCCTTCCCTACCACTGCATCCCACATCTTTTGGGGTGTTTTTTGAGGGATCAACCCTAAGAACAATGCATGCAATTACCCCTGCCCCACCATTAGCCACAGGAAAGTGGGAATGGGATGGATGTGCCCAGGCACCCCTGGCCCCTCTGTGTTCCAGTGCTTTTCCTACCACCCAGCTCCCGGCAGCCCATGGCAGTGGCACTCACAGTGGCAGCCCATCCTGCACGGCGTAGAGCCCGTGGTAGCTCTGCCGGTCGATCAGCCCATCCATGGTGTTGTAATTGATCTTCAGGAGAGACTCCAAGGAGCTGGAGGGTGGGAGGCAGCCCGGAAGGGAGGGCTGGCTGTGGCCACCCAGGGAAAGGGTGGAGGATTGGGGAGCCATGGGGGGAGACTCACAGGCTGAAGGGGTCCTGCACAGCCATGTCCTTGTGGTCAGCCGAGTAGGCAGGGGGGTCGTAGAGTGGGAAATCCACCTGCACAACACATGGCTGTGTCAGCCACCTGCTTGTGCCCCTGCTCTCACAGCAGACAGGACCCCAGGGACAGCTTATGGCCCAGTCCTGTGCCCAGCTTGTGGCACTGTTCCCCAGGTGATGCTCCAGGCTCTGCTGGGGGCTGAGCTCAGCATCTCAGCTGGAGGGCTCACACACCCCCATGGAAGCCAGTGCTGGATCCTGTCCCTGAGCCAGCCATGCTTCAGGAAATACAGAGGTGGGTGGTTGTACCCTCTGTGTCCAACCAAGCATCCCCAGGCATTCCTAGCACTGCAGATCCTAGCAGGAATTATGCCCTTTTCTTTGGGGTTGCTCAAGCAGTGACTCTGGGAAGCCAAGGGTTCCAGGGCTGGGAAGAACAAGAGCTCTCAAATGGGATGATGGGTAGGTGATGACTGCCAGGGAATGCCTCGAGCCTCCTCCTCCTCCCAGCCCCACTGCCCAGTGTCACAGTTCCTACCTCCCAAGGCACCTTCTCATCCGGCACAGGGAAGCGGAGAGTGTGAGACCCTGGATACAGGAGGTTTCGGGCAAGCACATGGTAGGGGGGTTGGCTCTCCTCAGGTTTCCCCTCGAGGTCAATCTCCTTGGTGTCCAAGGCTTTGAAGGAGCCTGTGAGGCAGACACTGGCAGCAGGCCCTCACAAAGCAGGGCACCAAGTCCAGCACTGTGGATTGGGACTCTGCTGGAGGGACTGGCTGGGTCTCTCCATGGGGATGTTGATGTCCCCTGGGGCTGTGGGCCTTGGCTTCCCTTCTGGCAGTTCCTGGATTCCCACCCAGGGAGGGTGGGAATGGGCTCAGGAGTGGCTGGATGACCTCACGGAGACATCAAACCTCCCTGGACCAAAGGAACCTCTGCCCCACTGCTTGATAGAGGGGTGTGAGGGGCTGCTCAGCCCCGATCCGGGGTCCTGGGCCTCCCCAGTGCTGCTGGGGAGGTGTCAGGCTCTGCTTACCCACGGGTGGCACATCCTCTCCTGAGCTGAAGCCGTTGCCCCGCAGTGCCTGCATCATCCACCTCAGGGCCTGGGCACTCTGATGCACCTGCAGGGCACAGGAGAGGGTCAGCACCGGCCCCACTGCCCCCTGAGCACCACAGGATCCAGGGCTGGCAGGAGACACTGCAGGATCCAGGGCTGGCAGGAGGCATCTGGGCCCTTGGCACTGACTGCTGTGCCCTGTGGGCAGCGCTGATCCCGGCTGTGTCCTGATGTTTTCCTTGGAAAACTTTCTCCAGGGAAATGTTCTTACAAAGCAGGTGGAAAGGGAGATGGAAACAGGACATGCGAAGGCTGGGCTGGCTCCTTGGGCACCCCACTGCTTGTGCAGGTCCAGAGGGGAGGGGACAGAGAGTCTCTGTCTCCAGGAGATCTGGAGGGCCCTCTCAGGCCAAGGAGAAGAGCTGGGTCAGCTCTTACTCTTCGGGTGACTAGTGGAGGCAGTGGCCCATCCTGCCACTTCCCACCTGCATCCTGTTTACTTTGGAGTCAAACAGAACTTTTCCTATGCACCTTTTCCCCTCAGAAGCTAACGGCAAGGAAACTGTCTCAAAGGGTATTGATTCAGAGAGATTTTGTGTTCTGGTTCAATTGACTCAGCCCCTGGAAAAGTTTCACCTCTCCTGGGTTCTTGCCCTGGTTTTGCCTCACCTGGTCCTCCAGAGAGCCCAGTCTTTGCTCCACCACCCCCGTCCTCTTCACCCGGTCCAAGTCCAGCAGCTCTGCCAGTACATCAACCCTGGAGAGACAGTGCAGGTTGGAACACCCTCAGCAGCCACCCCTGCACTCATCCCAGCTCTTCTGTGCCCAGGACACCAAAGCACAGAAGGAACTTCCTTTCTTGGGAGCAGCCGTACCTCTGTGCAATGTCCCGGATCATCTGCTCCGTGTTCTGCTTCTCCTGGCACTGCTGGTGCTGCAGGTAGTTCTCCTTCAGGTACATCTCCCATGAGAGAAGGGCAGCCTCTTCATTCTTCTCCAGCTTCTCCTCTGCCGAAGAAAGAGGATGGCAGTGCTGTCACATCTCTGGGCATCCCAAACCCCAGGACCATGGCCCATGTGCCCAGCCCTGTGCCTCAGCGCATGGTACCGTGTCCTGAGGAGGGGGCAGAGGGCAGGAGGAGGATGCTGGTGCTCACTGAGCTTGTGGTGCGTGGCCGGCTGGCGGAGCAAGCCCCGCCGGAGCAGGAGCTGCAGGTGGTTGAGCAGGATGAGGGGTGGGGGCGCGGGCGGGCGGCCGTGGTACTCCTCGATCAGGTCATGCCGCTGGAACTTCCAGATCTGGTCCGTGTGCTCCTGGACCTGCTGGAAGGTGTAGCTGGGGCAGAGCCCAGATGTCAGCCGTGCCGTGGGGATGAGGGGGCACATCGAGTCTGAATGGTGTCCCAGCTCTACACAACTCCCCCATCAGCCTCGACCTGCAGCTATTTCTACCACATCTATAATTCCCAAGTGGGATCCCACTACTTCCACCATATCTAGAGCCCCCCAGACTCACTTGAACATGGCAATGAGGAGGTTGAGGAGGAGGATGTTGGTGAAGAGCAGGTACAGGCACAGCAAGATGACGGTCAGCCATTCTGGGAAGATGGGTTTCTTGTTGTCTGCATTTGTCTCTGGGCACTTGGGCTTGTAGGGGTCAGTCCCATTGGGGCTGCACTGATCGATGTTGAAGTTGACCCCTGTGGGAGAGCACAGCATGACTGGTGCCAGACCTGGTGGCCAGACCTCAGAGGGTGTCTTGGAAGCAGGTTCTGCTCTCAGAAAGGAGCCAGCATACAGGAAACGTAGCCCCAGGCAGGGGTTTGACCTCCATCTGCTTCATCCCGGGTGTTCTGTCCACTGCTAGCTCTGTGGGACTACCATGGTGTCATGGGTTGAAGTGCAAAATGTAACCAAAACTCTGTATTCTATCACCATCTGATGAAATTCTGCGTGTGTGTGTGTGTGTGTGTGTGTGTGTGTGTGTAATTGTCTGTCAATGGCCAACTGTCAAGAACCTGCTGGGGCAGTTTTCTTCTCTGTTCCACAACCCATCATCCCTCCAGGGAGAGATCTTCTGCTAATGGGCCAGTGAGTGTCACTGATGGAATTACATCATCCCACTGGGAAATGCTCCATCCAGGGGGAGGAGACAAGCATTCCTACCTAGAGAAAAATCTGAGATTTAGGACACCAAGCAGCCTTTTCCACTCCATTCTCAGAGGAACACCAGACCCATCTATCACCACTCGAACTTCAGTAAAACATTCCACATTTCTACAGGATCATCACTTCAACAGAGCCACATCTGCCACTCCAGAAGGACTGCAGTCACCGCTTAAAGGGAATGCTGCCAACAGCCTGACCCACAGGGGGGTCAGCTTGGATCCTGACTCTGTCAGTTGGATTGTTTGTTTGTTTGTTTTGTTTGTTTTTCTCCATCATAATACTGTATGTGTTTTGGTTTTATTGTTTATTTTAGTTCCCCTAATAAAGAACTCTTATTCCTATTCCTATATGTTTGCCTGAGAGCCCCTTAATTTCAAAATTATAAAAATTCAGAGGGAGGGAGTTTACATTCTCCACTCCAAGGGAGGCTCCTGCCTTCCTTAGCAGACACCTGTCGTTCAAACCACGACACATGGGCCAATGTGGCATGAGTTTGGTACACCAGCATTGTCACAGCCACCCTGCTCGTGCCATTTGTGCCACAGGCCAGTGTCCCTTACCATCAATGTAGGAGGGAATCTGCCCAAAGATGGTCAGGTAGGAATGGTAGACCACACCACGGAAAAGCCACTCCACACGTTCCTCGTTGTGGATCAGGATAGCCTGCTTGGCCACCCCAAAGGACACCACCCACACTGCCAGCAGGAACAGAAAGAAGAAGACATCCTTCATCTGCAAAGACAGAGGGGAAGGATAGCTGTGTCCTGGAGCAAGCCCCACTCCAGGATGGGAATAACATGGGTGGCACATCCAGCTGCTCTAGCAGAACTGTCCAGCACCACCCCAGCAGGACAAAGGGGAGCTCTTACCATGCGCTTCACAATGATGATCTTGGGGCCCAGTGTTTTACTGACTGTGAAAATGTGCATCAGGCGCAGGCAGAAAATTATAAAAGCCAGGGACAGTACAATGCGCCCAGGATATAATGTTGATGGGATCAGCCTGAACATGGAAGAGAGGAAAGGAAGCACCTCAATGCCACCATAGAATGATATAGAATCATTTAGGTTGGAATTACTGAGAGGGAGGTGAGGACCTGGCACAGGTTGCCCAGTGCAGCTGTGGCTGCCCCACCCCAGAAGTGTCCAAGGCCAGGTTGGACAGGGCTTGGAGCAGCCTGGGATAGTGGAAGGTGTCCCTGCTCATGGCAGTGGTGGGACTGGATGGGCTTTAAGGTTCCTTCCAACCCAAACCTGCCTGAGATTCCATGATTCTATGAAAATACCACTGAGCCCTACAGCTCACCTGCAAGTTAGCCCTGCGATAAAGACCAGGATGGCGCAGATATCCAGCTTATTCCAGAAGTCCTTGATGTACAGGGAAGCCATTTTCACAATCCCGAGTCCATCTGGATCATACAACAGCTGTTGGGAAGAGAAAAGGGGTTGGGTGTAAGATACTTGTATGCCTCATAGAGGGGACAGACCACACAGATCATCTGGCCATCACTGGACTCTTGCTGACCCAAAGGTAACCTAAGCTTATGTGGTTTTCTCTAGGGGCATGGGGACATCTGGGAAGGAGTGTGGGGACACCTGGGACATTGGGGCTCTTCAGACTGGATGAGAAAGGCACTGAGATGTTGAAGCAAAAGCTGAAAAATCCCAAATGTCAAGCAAAACCTGGAAATCCTGCTGGGAATTTACCCAAAGGAAGAGCTCCCTCCATCTCCCAATGGACACCAGACATCTCCTGGGAAAGGTCCACCAGCCCTACAGCATTTTCTTCTGCAAATATACAAGGTCAAGCCAGATGCAGCCAAGGAGAATGCCTGGCCTCGGAGAGGGGGGATCTGGTGGTGCCACCTCTCGGTATAGGTGGTGACATGAGGGCTGGCATGGGAACACGAGCTGAGTGGGACCTCCCAGGAGCACCCTGAGGGATGTATGTCCTCCTCTGCCACCTGCCAGCCTCAGCTCTGCCTGCCCACACCTGGCGGGTCTCCTCGCACACCAGGGAGAAGAGCCAGAAGTAGATGAGGTATTCCCTCCAGGACGGCGTTGGCTGGAAGTCAACCATCAGGACGTATGCGAAGAGCAGGAGGAAGGTGAAGTAAGAGAGGATGTTCATGAGGAAGATGACGATGGGTGCTGTGAAGAAGGCCCGGAGACGTGCCAGGCAGCCCATGGGCTGCAGCCTCTTCTCCCTGCTGGGAGCAGGGATGGATGTGGGCTCGGCTGCCGGGCAGATGCCATGGCAGATTCCCCCAGCCAGCTGCAGGGCAAGGCTGGAGCAAACCCCTGCCTCGGTGCGTGTGTGTCCCAGCTGCCAGGGGTACCTGAAGGTGATGAGGTTGGTGTAGAGCAGGGGGAAGAACAGCATGCACGTAATCACTCGCCAAAGGCCATTGTCCACTGACAGCTTTCCCCACCAGACCTTGGTTAGAAAAGCCTGTGAAGAGGGAGAAAGAGGATTGCTGGTTACAGAGGCTGAAGGGCAGAGTCCCACGGCTACCCATAAGGAACTCTGGATTCTGGGGACATTTGGGCATATTCCCTCCAAGGACCACTGCTGGGAGCCCACCTGGACACCCCCATGGGACACAAAGTTCATGTTCTTGGCTTCCAATGCCAGCTGCAGACAGGTTGTCTTCCCCCAGGCTTCAGAGACACGGGTGAGAAGTTTCTGGGCTCTCTGTTCATCCTTACGGTAGCAGTCTGTGAACACACCTGGGAGGACCAGTACCAGGGAGATGAGGCTGAGCTCTGGGGCCAGGCACCCACAGAGTCACCCTTCCGAGCAGGATCAGGAATTGCACCACACAGTGGCACTCCCTGTACTCCCATCACCATGCATGCACGGCCTTTGGAGCATAATCCCCAACTGTGAGGATGGGACCAAGGATGGGACCCTCACTTCTCACCCCCCAGACATCTCCTGGGTGAAGCTCACCAGCCCTGTGGGGTGCAGGAGCAGCTCTGGGGTTCAGGAGCAGCTCTGGGGTTCGGGAGCAGCTCTGGGGTTCAGGAGCAGCTCTGGGGTTCAGGAGCAGCTCTGGGGTGCAGGAGCAGCTCTGGGGTGCTGGTGCCCTCCTGCTCACCAATTGCCTTGTGCTCATACTCCTCGGCCAGGGCCAGCATGTCATCAGTGGTGTCTGTGTCCTCCTCCTCCTTGGCCAGCTCCTTCAGGATTTTGCTGCAGGCCAGTGCAGCTGCCATGCAGTCCTGGCTCTGGCACAGAAGGGAATAAGGAAAGCGTGGACACTCTGTCTGTCAAGTCCCAGAAATCATGACAAGCCCTCCCCAGCTCCCATAGGAAGGAAGAAGGGTGTCCCAAACAGATCAGTGCTCAGGATGGACAGCTTGCCATGACAAGGGCTGAGCCAAGCTTGCCTCTGGACAACCCACTGTCACAGGAAATATGGGAACAACCCTGCCCTCTTTGTGGGATGCCTTGGCTGATGGGACAGAGTGACTCCTTGGCATGTTCACTGTGCCACCAGCTATGCTGCCCCTCGCCCTGGAGTGCTGTTTATGAGTGGAAGCCTTCTCCACCCCAGCTGCAGTGTCCCTGTGGGCTCTCTCAGCCTGACTAGCCCACTTCAGGCCCAGCACATCCCCTCTACCTGTTTTGGCCAGGAAGGGAGGGATCTGGCCCCAGCATGTGGCTGGGGATGGACAGTAAGTGCTCCCAGGCTGGTTAGCTGGCTGGGGTCAGGCTCGGGACAGCTCTCCCACTATCCCAAATCCCAGCAGGCCCCACTGTTCCCCCTGGGACTACAAGATTTGGCTCCATATGAGCCCCTCAGCTGTGACACCACCCTGGGCTGTGATACCTGGGCCCAGATGATTTCTGCCAGCTCCTTGCGGTTCTGGACCACAGCCCAGATGAGCAGGTCCCGGACAGGGTCCATGGTGAAGGTGACTCGGCCAGCAGAGCGCTTGTAGAGGGACCGAAGACTTGACCCCTGCACCTGCAAGGTGTGCAATGCTCAGACCTACCTACTCAGCTCAAAGCCACTCAAACCCCTGGTGCTGCCTCCATCACCCATGGAAAGGACTTGGCCCAGATAAGGGGGTGGCCAAGACTGGACTCATCCAGTGAATTTCACTTTTTCTAGGGCTGGGATCAGATGTGCACCCACCCCACCAGGTCCTGCCCACCAGCACCACACACCCACGCAGTGCTACTGGTGTAGGAAGGTGGGAGCTGCACTTGGAATGCAGGGCAGATGACTTGGGCAAGGGTTTAAGGCACTTTTAGGACAATTTTTGAGCAGACAAGAGGACAGAGACCCAGCTGCATCCTCCAGGACAGCTCCCTGAGCCAGTGCCCCCTCCCTGCTACCACCCTGCCACCAGGTACCCTGGGGATGCTTACATTCAGCTTGATGTGTGGGACGGGGATGGAGAGCCGGGGCCGCTCTGTGTGCTTGGGCTTGGGGTAGAGTGGCTGTGTGGAGCAGCCCAGCAGCTCCCGCAGCACCTGGGAGACATGGTGCATCTGGAGCCTTGGCATTTTGGAGCCGGCTGTGTGCTCTCTCTCCTCCAGCAGCACCTTCTGCAGCTTGCTGTGGAACAGGCAGGATGGTGCCAGGTTGTCGTAGAGGTAAACCAGAGTGTCCCAGGTGACAAAATCCTTGAGACGCACTCCCTGCTCCAGGAACAGCTTCACAAACTCTGGCTTGTTGGAAATCAGGGCAGCTGCCATCACGGGGTGGAGATCTGAGGGCTGGCAGGACAGGGGCAGAGGTGAGGGGCTCTGTGGTCTCAGAGCAAGACTCTACTATGCTCCTCACTTGGGGGGAGATTTTATCCCTGAGCACATGAGGAGTCTGGACATGAAAGAGCATGTGGCACGCACTAAACCCTGTGGGACATTCCCAGGGGGTTAGAAGAGGGCAATCTTCTCTGGCAGTGGAGCCCTCTGCCCCCTTGGCTGCTGGTCAGAGGGATGGCTAGGGTGGAGACCACCTACCCCAAGTTCATGAATATCACAAAATCACAGGGAAGTTTGGGTTGGAAGCTCATCCCTGCCAGGGGCTGGGACACCTTGCAGTGTCCAGGTTGCCAGCCTGACCTTCAGCATTTCCAGGGATGGGAATATATCCTCAAGTGTTTCACTTTTTGGTTCCTAGCTCCCACCAGCCCTTCCCACCAGTCTCATCAAAGGTGTGTGAGCTGGGGGACCCCAAACTGTTGACTGAAATAGAAAAATCCCTTCCAAGTTCCACAGCCCCATTAGAAAGGACAGACAACCCTGCTCAACCTCGACTTCTCAATGTCAGGATGAGGCATGGGATGGCAGAGCTGGCCCCTGCCCCACTCTGTAATAAGGTATGAGCAGGGAAGTGCCAGGCTGGGTGAGATGAATTCACAGAATAATTGCTATTTGAGCAGTGACCACAGGGCAGAGCTATCAAAAGATATTTTAGGTTGTAAGTAGGTCTTTAAAAACACTGGTTTTGAACAAAATACTGATTATCTTTGTGTGCGCTTAGCACTGCTTTGGGTGTTTGAGAGCATTTTTAAAGAACAGAGCTGGGAGTTCAGGGTCCTGGAGAAATCCCTTTAAAACTCTCCCCAGGCACAGCCAAGGTGAGAAGTGCCCTCCATCTCCACAAGCCTGACAAGCTGTAAGCCTGACCAGACAAGCAGCACAGGTATGGCCATACCTTCCAGTCGTGGTCATCTGTGAAGATCTCACTTCGGGCAATGTCCACCCTGTTCCAGGCCACAGCCAACTTCAGCTGGTGGTCCCAGTTCTCACGACCAAAGTGGTCCTGGTTTCGGGATGCTGCATGCCAAGTGCATGTGTTAGAGCAGAGGATCATCCAGTGAGAAGATACCATGTGGGAGCCTCCTTGGATGTGTGACCCTTTGGATAATCATCTCTCCCCAGTAACAAGGTTTGGGGACTTCTTTGGTGACCCCGTAAGTCAATCAGCAGTAGGAGGTGACTTGACCCTCCTCCTGTTCACCTCACCCCATCCTCCCAGGGAGGCCCTCACCCCTCACCTTTGAAGAGGGCCTGGAGGATGGCCACATCCACGTCCTGCTGGCCATATTTGCCCTCTCTGAAGATGGTCAGGAGTTGCCTGCTCCGCACTATGTCTTGGATCTACAAGGAGAGCCGTGGGCAGGCAAGGAGCAGCAGCATCTCCTCCCTGCTGCTTCCCACAGGTCCCTGCACTGCGCAGGGCAGCTCCTCGCTCCCCTCTGTCACCTGCAGCACCCCTGCATTGTGGCTGGTCACAAACCATCCCTCGCTGCCCAAAGGGAGCAGGCAGCAGAGGAGCAGAGTTTGTGCCCTTGGGATGCCCACCAGGACAGTGATGAGGATGGCTGGGGGCAGATGAGGCTTAAACTTCCTGCTGGGACCCTTGCTGCTCCTAGACTGGGACTCCTGGGACCTCTTTGCTCTCCCAAAGCTCAGAGGAGCCTGTGAGGGACTCACCTTCTTGGTCCACTCCACTAGTTTGCTCTCAGTGAAGAGTTCGTAGGTGTCGTGGAAGAGGATGCTCAGTTTCTTCTGGATCAGGGCGATGGTTATCTTGGCCACGGGCAGGCTGGCCACCTGCGCGATGACATCAGCCACACGCCCAGACCCTTCCACGATCACACAGGGGGTCCCGTTGGTGATGGCATTGTAGATGGTCTGCAATAGAGTGGGGAGGTTGGTCTGGAACCCACCCAGACCCTCTCTGAGCCTGGGACCCCCCAGTGCTCCTGAGAGCAGCACCCCGGGAAGGAGCTGTCCCTCCTTCACCCCCCTCCTCAGCTTGCCACAAGCAGTTCCTTACATCAAGAGTCCCAGGGCCTCCTTCCAGCACCACACACACGATGGGGATCTTGATGGCAACACCTGCAGGGAAGCAAAATCCAGGGTCAACTTCCCATAGGACCAATATCCCCCATATGGTCTCCTCTGAGTGGTGGAACGCAAAAAGCAAGGTGGGAACACTGTCCCTGACATGTCAGGCTTCAGGAGAGGGGAAGAAAACCATGGCCAGTGATTGTCTGGCATGGCAGGTCAGACACAGGGTGGAATTTTGGGGGTGTTCTGTGCAGGGCCAGGAGTTGGACTTGACGATCCTTATAGATCTTCCAGCTCAGGGGATTCTGGGATTCTCTGAGCACATGCGAGTTCATTTGCACAGTGAGAAGACAACTCCTGGAAGCTCCCTTGGGATCTGGCCCTTTGGGAGAAATTACTTTCCCTGAGCATCACAAGGTCTGGGGACTCCTTTAGTGATCCCACAAGCCTGGCAGAGAAATGTTTTTTGATCTATGTCGTGGAGGAACCAAATTCCGCATTTATCATGGCAATCCTCTCATACCCTGTGCCTGGATCCTCTGGGGAAGCCACAGCCTGCTGCTGGAGTCCAGGCAGGACACCATGCCAGGGGGTATCCCATCCCTACCTCAGGCTGGGCTGTGTGTTGCCATTACCTCCTTTCACCTTGGTCTGCTCTGAAATGAACTTCTCCAGCCTGGTCCTCAGGGGGATTTCCACCCCGTACCTCCCGTGGGTCCCATCATCCACCAGGATGAAGTGGGAATGGTTGCTGTCCAGGCACGACAGGCTGCCTTGGTTCTCCTCATCCAGCACATACTCAGCAGGAAAGCCCCCCTGTAAGATGCAGGAGGAGACACGCTGGGAGAAGCCTGGCAGAGGAGCAGCAGATAGCCAAAGCACGTGGGGATGTGAAAGAGTCAGCATGTGGGGACAGTCTGTCCAAACTGTCCCTGTGCCCCCACAGTGCTCACATCAGCCTTGCCCCACACTCCACTGACCCTCACACCCACCAGAGTCCTCCCAGGAGAAGCACAGAACCTACTCAAGACACTGGGTAGGGTGGAGGGGCTTCTCAGCAAATACCAGCCTCGGACCATCCCTGGAAGAGTTCAAGGCCAGGCTGGATAGTTCCTGGAGCAGCCTGGTCTAATGAAAGATTCCCTGCCTGTAGCAGAGGGTGGAAAAAGGTGAGCCTTAAGGCTCCTCCCAACCCAAACCATTCTAAAGTTCTGTGACCATCACTTCTGGTACAGCTGGGGTTCCCAGGACTGCCAACCACAGTGACATCTAGAAGCACCTGTTCCCACCACAGTCCTTGGCAGGATTTCCCCGGCAGATCAGGCACAGGCAAAGCAATCCCCTGTCTGGCCCTGCCTGGCTCACCATGGGGCAGACGAGGCTCTCCCGGTTGTACACGGTCCCCCAGGTGGCAATGCCAATGGTGACAATGTCGCCTTCCTTGTGGCTGCAGCTCAGGATGAAGTCTCGCACTGCCTCTCCCACCTGTTTCATCACACCAGCGTGGGACCCCCCTGTGATGATCCAGGCTCCTGGGGGTCACAGAGGGCCATGGGAAGGGAGAGGCTCTGCCCACAGCCATCTCCCAGCCTCCCCCATATAGCTGTGGGTCCCTGGGGTGGTCCATCCACTAGAAGACATCTCTTCCCTGCCCTGGCAGCACAGGCAATGCCTTCTTCAGCACCTCTCTGAGTCCAGCTCTTTTTGAGCCTCTTTGCAGTGACTGAGCAGGAGCAGCCCATCCCTGGTGGGATGCTACAAGTCCCATCTGTAGGGTCCCATCCCAGGTAGGGACCTACAGGTCTCCTAAAACACCTCAGCATCACCAGAACAGCCCAACTTACTGAACCTGGCATGGCCAGGTACAATCACAGGGAACCCCCTGCACCCAGATGCCCTTTGAAAGTCCCTTTCAACCCAAACCATTCTATGATTCCGTGCTTTTGCTATTCTGTGGTCTCTTACCTGTGGTCTGGGCCACCTTGACTAGCCCTTGCCGGAAGATGTTCTTCAGCCTTGGCTTCATGATGAAGTTTTTGGCTCCCCCAGTGACTGAGATGAGCAGGTTGGGTGCATCCAGGCCCCAGTGCTGTGTCATGAGGTGGTAGATGACCCGTGGGGGGGTATCCGAGGAGACACGCACATACTGCAAGGAAAGGGGTCATGCGCACATTTTGGGTATAAACAATGGGGTCAGGGTAACAGGACACCTCCAACACAATTCCTCCTGTCCCGCCCAAATGGCTTCCCAACACCATTCTTCAGCAGTCATGTTGCTGCTGGTCCAAGTCTTTGTCCATGACCCTGTTCCCATTCGCTTTCCTGAGAACAAACATCCCCCAGACAAATCTAAGGGCAAGGACTGGGAGCAGCCCTTCCTTGAATCATGAGTCTTGTGGTTTCAAAAGGGTTTAAGGCTGAGAGGAGGGATCTTGTCTCAACCCTTCCACTGCTGGAGTCACTGCTGCCTTTGGGGCAATTCCACCCTTTCCCAATGTCCTCTCAGTCAGGAGAGAAATACTCTCATGCCATCTGCCATGGCAAGACCCCAACACCAGCTCCCCATGCACCCACAGATGGGACAAACAGATCACCTTCCCTGTCTTCTGTCCCAGCCCTGTGAAGCGGATATCACCGAAGGCATCCGTTGGCATTTCCTGGATGTGCCTGCTGGGGTCCCATTCCTTCCCCAGGAAGATGGGAGGTTTGGCAGCATCATCCAGGTGCTGTTCCCTGAGATAGCCACACTCACAGACGATCCTCCTGAAGAACACCAACAATTTCATTGAGAACAGCTGAGGCCCAAAAGGCAAAGCCCAACCTCAGCCTGGGCAGGAGGTGCTGCTCTGCTTAGGAACAACACATCTGCTGCTCCTCCAGCTCAGAACTTGTGCAGAAACAAAGGCAATGTCTGGGGGGAAATTAAGGGAAAAAAAATCCAAATATTTCCACCAGATTTAGTAGAGATTTAGGACAGAAATGTTTAGGATGGAAATGACTGCCTGCAAAAGCATTGGAAATGTTTTTCACTGGGACACAGAATCTCAGCCATGTGATGACTCAACACATGCTGGAGAACCAGTTAAAAAGAGTTGAATCCGTGTGACAGAAATATGGATTTTTTTTGGTGCTGTAGCTTCATCACCAACCCTCACTTCTGCTCTCCTGAAGGGAGAGGGAAGGAGGGAGTGTCTCACTTACCCAGAATCTGATGTCTGGGAGCTTTCCACAAAATAGGTGCATTCCTTCTTTCGGATGTTTTCAGGAATCCAGGAAATGAGATTTTCCTGATGGAGCAAGAAAAGCAGCAGGGGGTCAGGGTTTCTGGGAAGGGCCAGAAGTTATGCCAGGGGCCAGACACCATGGTGATGGGAGCACATCTGGGTGCTTCTTTGGGCATGAAGGATGAAAGCTCCATCTCTGTCCACAAGGACAAAGCCAGATGTACTCCAAAGAGAAGGGAAATGAGTGCTGGCCACGTGGCTCAGATGTTTGGCTTTCTGTCTGTCCCTAAAACTAACCTGATCAGTTATTAATGACCCTGCTATGAGCCACTCATTAACACTGTTTCATGCGTGTGCCCAACCCTCCCCTCTTCCAGCTCCTCCCAAACTTGCCTTTTCATTGCTGCCAGAGGGGAAATGCGCCTTCCTCCTGCTCTTTGAGACGCTGCTGCTGCTCTGCTGCAGGTTGGGGACCACCTCGAAGTCACTCATCTTCCTGGGGTGTGTGGCAGGGTCATCTCCTCTCTCGGGGCACACCTTGTTCAGTTCGGAGGGGAGCACCTTGGCGCACCGGCCACGTGCAGACATGGCTCCTGTGTCTTGTGCTTCTCGGCCTCCTTTCTCCTGTTCCTAGGCTGGGAGCTCCTGAACATCCCCATCCTGAGGGAAGTGGAAGAGAATCAGAGAATCCCAGAAGAGATTGGACTGAGAGGGGCCTTAAAGTTCATCTCCTCCCACCCCCCTGCCAAGGGCAGGGACACCTTCCCCCTAGTACAGGTTTCTCCAAGCCCTGTCCAACCTGACCTTCAAAGAACAAAGGATGCCCGTGAACTAAGAGCACTGAGATGCCCCATCCATCATTGCCTGGGTGGAGATTGGTCCATGGAAGACCTGCCATGCCCTCACCACAGTCCTGACACAGGGGCCACGTGTGTGGTGACCAGCTTCAGCATGCACCACGCTTTCCCAGGGAAGCCCATCAATGTCCACAAAGTGCCCTGCCACTTCCAGCCTGCCAGCCTGTACCTTTCCTCACCTGCTCTCCACTGCAGGCAGCTGGGATATTTCTGGCAGCAGGGAGAGCAGAAACTAGGTCTCTTGTGTGAGCAGCCTGAGCATGGCCCTGCCTGGAAAATCTGGGAATATGGACATGCTGGCTGCAGAGAGCCAGTGCCCCTCTGTGGAGGAGTCCTGTGTCCCCTGTGACCCCCAAGTTGCACATGGGCTTGCTGCAAGCAGGGGCTGCAAAACTCCTGAGCCCCCCTGAACACTCACAGGCCCCTTTGCTGAGATGGGAGAGCTGCTGGAGCAAAGGTGTAAATGCTCCTGGGTTTCTCTGGATCCCAAAGGGGATGGTGTCTTCTCAGGAGAGCTGGGATTAGGTAATGGAGGAAGCACTGGACTCAGGTGATGCTCTGGTCAAGCTGTGGGGTTTGTCTTTCAGGAGGATTTTATCTGCTTTCTTCAAGCCAAATCCTAAATTTCACCCAAGGGTGGGGAGTCCTTGTGGGGACAAGGAGTGCTGATGATAAATCATGATGTAGCAAGGAAAAGCTATTTTATCAGCCTTCCTCCTGGGATCTACACAGCCCCACTGACCTTGGGAGGCAGATTTTGGCAGACTGGATTTCTGCATCAGCACAACCCCCAGCAGATCTGATTTTTGGAGAAAGAGCAGTTGAAATAAGGTTAAATGCACTCTTAATTCTTGTTTGTGTCCCCACAAGGCAGACGGGCTCGTGGGGGCTTGGGGCATGGCCACAAGCAGCTCATAAACCCATGCAGGAAGGGCTCCCACCGCAGGTCCTCCAACACCTGGAATACCTGTCCGTCCCCCAACACCTGGAATACCTGACCTTAAGGGCTCGGGGACAAGGACAGAGCCTCTCCCTCGGCACACGCTGCCTGTCCCCCAGTTTGAGGGGGGTCGCACGGGGTGGTGACAGCACCCACCAGGCCGTAGTGCAAGGCTGAATCCTGCCCACCCCGCTGCCCCTCCGCCGGCACCACCCCAGCCAGGCTGCCCGTACCTTCCCTGCCGCATCCTCCGGCAGCATCACCTCCGCTCCCTGCCTGCCAGAGGGATTCAGCCCCGCGTCCCTCCAGTCCGGCGGGTCATTTTGTCACCGGAGGCACAGGCGATGAGAGGAGAACAAGGCAGAACTGCCTGCAGAGAGGAGGAGGTGGCAGTCGGCTGGCAGCTTCCCAGCAAATCAGGCTGCAGAAGCGATCCGTGCCGAGGAGCTGCAGCGCTCAGGCAAGCCCCGAGCTCGGAGTGGCTGAGTCACTCTGGCACTGCCCGCAGTCCCGCCAGCCCCACACCGGGCAGGGCACTCGGCCCCCAACCCCTCTGGTGTCAGCATCCCATCACGAAGGGTGTCACAAATGCCTCTGCCTGAATGAAGGTGCAAAGGGGACCTTACAGTGACAATAGTATGGGGTTTATTTGGTAGTAGATATGGGGGGGGGGGGAGAGAGAGAGAGAGAAAAGAATAGGAAATAGATGGGGAGGACAGAAAGAGAGTAACAGGGACAGAATAAAAAAAACATCGCCACTCTGGGAATCCCAACAATGTTCCATTGATCCTCTCCAGCTGGTCTTCTTGGTGGTGAAGTTTTCCCCCAAAAGCATTGAATCTGATGGGTTAATATATGCTCACGCCAGGTAGGAAAATCCAGTCACCTCCCTGTGTGTGTGTGTGTGTGTGTGTGTGTGTGTGTGTGTGTGTGTGTGTAATTTGCCATTGTTTCTCACGACAAACTCTGGGTTTGTTGGCAGCCCGTGCAGTCCTGAGGTGCAAAGCTTCAGGAATGACTCTGGAGGACACTTTGAGAGGGCCTATGATGGATGAAGGCCCCCCTTCAGCTGCCTCTCACATGAATGTCCCCTGGTTGGGGGTTCCATAGCCAGTTTGTGTAAGGGAGGATGGGCTCACTGCCCCTGAGCAGAGGTTACAACACATCCAAACTTCCTCCTCACACCTCAGCTGGGGAGGGAGAATCTGTGCAAACCTGCTCCCAGCAAATGGGCTTGTGGGCTACAGCCTCCCCCACCCCAAAGAAAGCCAGAGATGATTCTTAGCACAGCTGCTGGGTCTGGCTCACATTCTTTTCCTTGTTTACTTGTTGGTTTCAGGTGACTGAAGAATGCCTTTTCCCTTTATCTAATCTCAGCAGTTTGACTTTCAGTCCAAAGTCCCAGCCAGGCATCTTCAGAGAGGCTTCTTTGGTTGTAGGTTCTTTATACAGTTTTTGTTATGATGAGCAAAACTTTATATCAGTGTTAGAAGCATGAACTATTCCAGTCTCTGACAGCAGATGTGATGAGAAGGGGCTGCTCAGGGGATAGATGGTGCCAGAAAGGAGCAGCAGCCCACTGGTGCTGATGGAGCCCTGAGTGTGTGGCAAGCTTGGTAAACGTGATGAAAAACCCCTTCCCTAACTGTCAGTATTCTTTATATTACAAAAGTATACAAACTTTATGTATATATTTTCTATATACATATTAATTAAACACTGTGATATAAAGAAACAGTGGAGTTTTATTGCAGACTTCAGTATTGTTTGTTCTGAAGTAAAACAAACAGCCCAGCCCTGGAGAGAAGGACTTTGCTTTTGGGAGGCTTAGAGCAGCCCCTGAGGGATAAAGAGCAGCTTTATCCCTGGGCTGACCAAGGTACCACAGCATCCCAGGCTCAGAGACCCTCCCAGCCTCGTCTGGTGTCACTGCAGCCAGAGGGACTCAAGGACTCCTGGGATCGATAGACAAGCAGGAACAAAGGGACTTTTCCAAGTTTTCCTGTAGTTGGAGATCTGTTAGTGTGGGTGTCAGTGCTCAGTCAATTTGTGTTTTACCTGAGTGCTTCATGGACGTAAGAACCTCATAAAAAAACCACACCTGAGTGCCCTGATTGTTTTGGGACATCTCATGCCCATGAGTAAATATTTACACTTGTAATTCTATGCTTTGCATCCCAACCTGGCACCTTGGTCAGCACGGGCCACAAGTGAATTTTTATTGAGGAACATCTTGTCCCACCACAGACAACGAAAGCCTTTTGGATGGTGCTTCCCCTCTCCCCATTCCAGATGCTTCCCCCCTCCCGTTATGCTCTGTGCCCTAAATGAATTGGCTTCTCTGGTGGATTTGCAGCCACTTAACTTGCATTTGCCACAACATCCAGTTAACAAACCCAGCATCCGTTCTCCTTGGGAAATGTGCTCAGCAGCAAAGGCAGGCCAAGGACAGCAGCCAAGGAAGTGGATATTGCAGCACTGATTTGGCTGCTGTGGCTCAGATTTGGCAGCTGTGGTTCAGCAGCAGCAGCACACCAGGGAACTGCAGCTCTCAGTGAGCTGAGGGTCCTGCAGCACCGAGCCCAGCCATCACCACAGCTCCTGCTAGAGGAGAGAGCTGTGTCCAGAGAAGGAAACAGAGATGTGAAGGATCAGGAGCACAAGCATTATAAGGAATGGTTGAGGGAGCTGGGGAGGCTCAGCCTGGAGAAAAGAAGGCTCAGGGGGGGCCTTCTGGCTCTGAACAACTTCCTGACAGGAGGGGGCAGCTGTGGGAGGTCAGGCTCTGCTCCCAGGGAACAAGGGATAGGACAAGAAGAAATAGCCTCAAGCTGCACCAGGGGAGGTTTAAGCTGGATATTAGGGAAAAAATCTTCACTGAAAGGCTTGTCAAGCATTTGATCAGGCTGCTCAGGGCAGTGGTGGAGACACCATCCCTGGAAGTGTTCAAAAATACATGTGGAAGTGGCACTAGAGCAGATGGTTTAGCAGTGAACACAGTGGAAGTGCTGGGTTGATGGTTGGAGTCAATGATCTTAGAGGGTTTTTCTCACCTTGATGATTCTATGATTCTGTGATTTTCTGATGGTAAAACATTGTGGGGCAGTGCTGGGAGACAGGTGGGAAGAGAAATGCTGCTGGATCCCAAACACACCCATGTTCTTCAGGTTTGGGGTGGATCTCTGTGCCCCCTTCATGCTGCACTGGGCTCAGGTGCTGGGGAGAGGCGCTAAACCAACAAGCAGGGTGAAAATGAAACCACAGTGGTGTGCTCACCTCCCTTAGCCCACTTTCCAGCCCAAGGAGGTGAGTTAGCACAAACCATTCCTGCCATAAGTTCCACTGGCTTCCCTGAACAAGAGCAAACAGCTGAGCCACTTCACTGGGAGAACAGATGCCACTAATAAGGCGGTAAATAAATCCATGTGCAACGCTTTGCAGTTGGGTTGTAATTACCTCTGCACTGCCAAAAGAGCCGACGCCAGAGCTGCACATTAATGAGACATTAATGGGAGCGCTCATCCGCTCTCGGCTGGCTGGCTCCCCAGAGACCGGGGCTTTTATTTCATTTTTGCACATGCCAAAACCACCATGGTCCGGGGGGACTCGCCTGGAGCCAGCACTGGGGTGGTTCCTGCTGCTCCTCCTAAAAGCCCAGCTAAAAACCAGCAAGGCCAAAGGCAGTTCCCAGCAAGTTAACATCCCTTTGCAACAGCGGGAGGATGGAAGTGGGAGCAGGGAGGACTGGCTGCCCTCCGGGGGGCTGTGCCTGCACCCATCCCATGCCCCAGGTCACATTCAGCCATAGTGAGGTTTGCGATCCAGGATGCTTTTCCCTACCAAAGCACAGCAAACCGCCTGCCAGAGCTGCCGAGCCTCCACTGGGATCATCCTGTCACCCCAAGTCTCTCCCAGCCGTGATCCCTCTCTGCTTGATCCTCCCAGAAGCCATTGTGGTGCTGCCTTGGCACCCTGGCAGGAGAGGACGTGCCTGGTCTGCTAGGGAGAGGTGATCCCTCCTGCCTCTTTCCTCCATGCCCCAACGACATCATTTGGATCCCTGTCTCTGAGCAGTTCCCATGAAGAATGCCTGCTTCCCAAGGGATGTGTTACAGACAGCCTGGGGCCTCCAACAGGAGGGTGCTGCTCAGGGGAAGGTGCTGGGAAGTACCAAAGAGCCATCTCATGCTTGCCAGGGTGTTGCCACCTCCACCTCCATGAGATTTCCACCCGTCTCCAGGGCAGGGGGCACCGTGAAGCTGTGGTCACCCTGAGAAATCTCATCCTGTGCTCATCTGCCCTGGCTGGGGCAGACACAGCCCCCTGTACTCTTGACACCAATATTTGGGGGCTATTCTTGGGAAACAAGGTCTGTGAAGGCAGCAGGGAGGGGTGGGCAGAAGCTCAGTCCCAGTGCCAGGAGCTCTGAAGCCACCTGGGCCATGGAAGCGGGTAGAGCAGGGTGGCACTGAGAGTCTGTCACCCTTTGGGATGCACAGCCACCACACAGCTCCTGGAGGTGCCTCAGGATGGGGAAGGGCTCTGGGCTTCTTCAGAGGGGTCCCCTGCATAGGTCTATCCTGGCTGGGGCCATTTCTCCCACAGGCAGTGCCCTTCAGCTGGTGGCTGTGACAGGGCTGCCTCCTCCAGCCCACAGAGACTCCCCAGCACTGCAGAGCTGTTGTGGGGTGAGGAAAGGAGGGTCTGCCTCAATCTCCATCTCAGTCTCTGTCCTCGCCCTGGCCCTCAGGAGAAGCAGACACTGCTCCCTTAGGAATCTGCTGAGAGTTCCAGGGGGCTCTCCCTTTCTTCTTCTCATTCTGGTCTGCATCCCCACAGGAATAAGCAAAGCAGCACAGAAGCAACCAGGAATGGCCCCTCTCTTCCATTTTCAACATCAACATTATTCCCTCTCCACCAGTTCTTCAGCCTTATCCCCCCTCTCCCCAACTTCCCACAGCCATATCCTTCCCTGTCCCACAGATGTCACTCCTCCAGTCCTGCAGTAATGAGTAAACACACAGAAGAAACCAGGCAAGGCCCTTCTCAGCATCTTGGTTTTTATTACAGAGGGGCCAGGGAGGCTCCACATCAAATGGGATCAAGAGGAGGAGATGCCCCTGGTTCCAAGGCCAGCTCTTCTCCCCCAGTCCCTCAATGGCCACAACAGATCTTACTGCCTATCCTGTTTCTGTTCAGCTCCTCCAACAGTCTCTGGACACGCGGCTGCAGCACGAGGGGACTCGGCGGCCAGTCCCCATCAGAGAATGACCGGCACTGGCCCCCTCCAGGACTATCCCACAGCCAGGACTATCCCCTATCAGCACTTTCCCTTCTCTTTGCTGGGCTCCACAGTTCCCCTTGCACGCACAAGGAGATGGAAGCTAAACGGGGATCTCCTGGAATCGTCGTTCCCCTGCCGTGCACACTCAGACACACCGCTGCCAGCACCGCCCTGGGCTCCTGCCTGGCAGCACTGGAACGCAGCCCCTGCCCGGACAGTCCGGCTGCCTCGGACACACGGTGGGAGAGGAGCTGGAATCAGTGGAGAAACAGATAAAGAGGGCTGCAGAGTGTTGTTCTGCAAGTGGCATAACAATTAACCAATAATTCATGCTCAAAGAAAAAGTTCAAATAAGGTCACTTGTAAAAAGCATTCCCTGAATATGACCACCAGACACTCCTTTAGACTGGACCTCCAGGACAATAAAAGGATTTGCAGTGGAAGGAGAATGTATGCAAATTAGTTCACAAAAAGTGGGGTTTGTCTATTAGCTAGGAGGCACATTATAATGACTGTGTGTGATCAGGACGGAATAAATAGCCTGTGGTGAAGTTTCCCCACACACATCAGATTAAAGGAGATATTCTTCCGTGTGTCCGACGCTGAATGCCTGCTAAAGAATGCCTGCTTTCCAATGCTTCAAATTGAAGAAAAAACTTTATTCTACAACTAAACCTACGACTACAACTAATATAACTATCACTATTCTACTGTGTCCCTAACTATCTACAACTATATACATTCTGTCCCGCAGCTGGAGCTCTTGCAGTTGGGAGCAGAGAGGCAGAGGAAAGCAGGCGAGGCCCTTCTCAGCATCCTGGCTCCTGGTTGTCATGGGCCACGGATGCTCCAGGCCTACTCAGATGCTGGGAGGGCGGTGCTGGTTGTCCCCCGCGGCCATGGCTGCATCTCCCCTGGGCGGCCCCTGCCCCAGCCCGTTTCTCTGCAGCTCCTCCAGTTCTCTGCGGGGCCGCTGCCGGGGCACGGGGCTGGGCGGCCTGTCGCCATCGGCGAGTCTGCGTCGCCGTGCCCCTGCAGGAGCTGCATCCTGCTGCGCCTCCTGCTGCTGCCGCTGCCGCCAGCGCAGCACGAAGGGATGGAGGCGGCGGCGGCGGCGTGGGGCCAGCCCGGCTGCAGGGTTGTCCTGGCCCTGCAGCAGGCGGATGGCTGCAACGGGCCCTTGGCAGGAGGGGCAGGTGGCAGCGGTGTCGGGGGCAGCCCGGGGCTGGATGCAGGCCTGGCAGAACACGTGTCCGCAGGGCTCCACGGCAGCGGGGCTGTGCACCAAATCCACGCACACGCGGCAGATCCAGACACGGCGTGGCGTGGATGGCCCTTCCCTGACCTCTGCCATTTCTGCTCCCGGATTTGGCTCCATTCAGCTGCTGGGAGCGATTTGAAAGCTTCTCAGTCACTGTCAGCACAGAGGCTCCTGTGTCACTGCCGGCTCTCCGGCTCCTCTGTCACTGTCAGCGCTCTGGAGATCCTCAGGCACTGACAGCACAGAGGCTCCTCGGACACCGGCAGCACTCAGAAGCTCCTCAGCTGCGAGTGGGTGACAGTGTGAGTGCTGTGGCACTGCACAACGCTGGTGTTCCTAGTTACGCCTGTGGTGTCACAGTGCTCAGCAGTGGTGACATCACAGGGCTCTGAGGGGCACACCCAGCAGCTCCCCCATCCCTACAGACACATGCTGAGGCACAAAGCCCCCCTGGCAGTGGGGCTGCAAACCTCAGCATTTGCCCAGGTGCTCCCTGCTGGGGCTGGGGCTGTGCCACTGTTATACTCACAGAGTGACTGGGGCTGGCAGGGACCTCCAGAGTTCCTCTGCTCCTCTGAAGGGTCTCTGCTGTAGGCCAGCAGGGATGCAAGCCTTTGCCTCCCTCATTGCTGAGGGACTTGATGACTGATCTCATAAAGGTAAAAGGCTGCATCCTGATTCCAGAGTTGGAAATTGCTGAGACTGAGCCCCACTGTTTGCAGTTTCTCTTGCTTGTTGGCTCGCAGTTGCCCCCCAAACTCTTGTGATACTCTGCACTGAAGTCTGGCCTTGACCTCCCACACTACAGCAATTCCCGTCAAACTGCTGGATAGCACTGTTGGCATCAGGGCCTGTGACAGTTTCCTCTGTCCCAGAGCATGATGTAGGTGCTCCCTCTTGATATTTAAGCCAAGTTTCATTGGACAGGCTGTGGAGTTCTCAGGGTCTTTCCCTGCAGTGCAAATCCATTCCAGCACTTGCAGTTTCCCCAAAGTTATCCAGGCTGTCCAGAAGGTTGGATCTCCAACCCAACACCTACCAATGAATAGGCAGCACAAAGCCCCTCCAACAGCAGCTCCAAGCAGCAGGCCATCCTGCAGTCACACCAAAGACACAGCCATAAAAATAAAAGCTTTTTATTTATTTTTTTTTTTTTATATACCATTACAGAAACATCTGAGTAACATTCTCAACAGGACGGGCAGCTCTGGGGCCCAGGGAATCAGTGCAGGCAGCCGGCTCCAGGGTCTGCCATGCCACGCTCCTGAGCTGCTGCTGCACTTGGTGCATGATGTCCTGCTCCCTGCCCTTGGGGTGGCAGGGAGACCTGGCACTCCCAATGTCAGGGTGTCACCTTCTTGTAGGTAATGTGGAAGTGCTGAGTCATGGGCTGCGTAGTGGTTGCCATTGAGACAGTTTGTTCGAGTTTTCCATCAGAATTGAGCCTGAATTTTCTGGTAATCTAAACCGGGGGTAGGAAAAGAAAGAAGGAAATCAAGCAAGGAGCATCCACAAGCTGAATGCCTTACCTGTGCTTTCTTCCCTTTGCCATCCACATGCCTGCTGTCAATGCACCACCATGGAAGGAAATCCTCACTACAACAGGCAAATAAACAAGGAGTTTTCTCTCCTAAAGAAAGCAGCCCTTTCCACAATACCGGCTCCAAGCCCATTATCCTCTGTCTTTTCCTCATCTTCAGCTATATTCCCCCCCACATCCAATAAAGAATGGAGGTTATCCTTGCCCTTCCTCATCCATGAGTAGTAACAGAGGGAACCTTGCCATCAAATTTTGTGAAGCAGTCCTTTCACATATTTGTATTAAAACTGCAATAATAACACCTTTAAAGGTGATTCTTCAAGCAACCTAAACTGCTCAAGACACAGCCTGGTGCAGGAAATGGGCCTCTCTGCCTCAGTGACAGCTCAGCCAAGCCACAGCCCCCCTGAATCACATTGCACCAGGAATGCAATGTAAGGTGAACTTTTCTCAAAATGAGCAACTGCAACAGCAGCACACATGTCCTTCTCACAAATCTGTGGCCTCATTGTTTCCAAAGGCAATTTAAGCTGTTCTTGGTAAAGGAGAAAAGGCTCTGGGAACTGGTTTCCTGACAACCCCTCTCATTCCACATCCTCCTTCACCAGCAAGGGCCTCCCAGATACTCACTAGGACCTGTCCCTGGGCCTGAGCTTCCCATAGGTACCAGATATGCATGGACCTCCAGCCTGAGAGCTTCCTTCTCCCAGCCAAAGCCAGCCCTGAAGCCCTCGACTAGGAAGACATCTGCTGGTTTTCTGTGCTTTCCCCTCTCCTCCTACCCTGCCAGTCTATCTGCCCACAGTTCAGGCAGTGACTCAAAGAGGACAGTCCCTTTTATTTAAATGTTTGCAATCAAGAGCTCTGCTTCCCTGCAGACACCCAGAATATCTAATTCTGCTGCAGGAAGGAGGCAATACAGCTGTTCCTGGGAAAAGGGAAACCCCAACAACTGAAAAACATGCATCCAAAGGCAGGAGAATCGGGACTTTCCAAAGTTAGGACACTATCTGTGAAGGCAAATAAAATTTTTGTCTACACCTGCACAAACTTGTGCTCTCTGTTGTCTAAGGGTCAGTTTTATAACACACAAAAACAGGCTGCGAGAGCTTGTTCAGCCTTCCTGTCTCTCAGCTGCTGCTCAGCCACAACAGCTTCAGATGTGACAGTGACACTTCCAGAGGTGACTCCAGCAGTGCCACTGTACTCACAGCTGGCTGTACCCCTACCAGCTGTATCAACAAACCCCCACTACACATCCAAAAAAGTTAAAACCCCAAAAGTAGAGCTGGCAGCAAGTGCCAGCCCTACCCTGCAGCCACAGACAGGAAAAGAACCCAGAGCAAGGTCTGAATGCTCTGAAAAGCAAAATTTCAGCAAAATCTGCACATTTTCCTGAAATATCCTCATGAGGACTAATACTGACTATACCTTAAATGTGCATCCTCATACTGCAATCAATCCAGAAAACCAGCATTAATAACTCATCCCACTGCCATAAAAGAGTATTTAGCCAAGACTTTCCTATTTTCTTCCCTAAGGATCTGCTACTGACCATTCTGGAGATGGGATTCTGGGTTAGCTGGTCTGATCCACCCTGTCAGTTTTTATCATGATGATCCCTCTGGGTCTCATAATCTACAAAATCTCTCCTAAAAGCTCTTACAGAAAGAATAAGCCAGAATGCCATGCAGTACTTCCAAGAACTGATGGCATTCTGTAATTAAAGCATGCTAAATAACATATCCTCTCAACTAGATTCCTTCTGGGGCAAGTAATGCTAAGGGAATGGCTCACTCTGTGTGCACTCACCTGCTCTACGTGGGGCTTCTTGGCAAAGGAGATCCTGGCTATGGAGTGAGAAGCTATAGACAGCTCTTGTCCATTCACCTCCCCTTCCTCCACCTCCACCAGACCTAGGGAAAAGCAAGGGCAACCTATTATTAGGCTACAAAGATTATTTAAGCATGTCACAATTATTATTTTGCCCTTTCAGCACTTAGAAGCGGGCTTATAAAAAAGAGGAAGAGGAACTTTTTACGTATTCAGATAAAGATACAACAAGGAAAAAATTCTTAATCTGTAAGAGGAGAAATTTAGGTTAGGTATCTGCAAGAAATTCTTCCCTGTGAGGGTGGTGAGGACATGGCACAGGTTGCCCAGAGAAGCTGTGGCTGCCCCATCCCTGGAAGTGTTCAAGGTCAGGTTGGACAGGGCTTGGAGCAGCCTGGTCTAGTGGAAGGTGTCTCTGCCCATGGCAGGGAGGTGGAACAAGATGGGCTTTAAGGCTCCTTCCAACCCAAACCATTCCATGCTCTATTAGGCTATTTAACAGATCAGCACTCCCTGGGAAGAATGGTTTTATTTGCCATAGCAGTATTGACAACTGCAGATCCACACCACCTCAGACATGGAATGCTGCTCCCAAAAATCCAGCCAGACTTATTCACACCGTGTGGGATGAGTACCACAGCACAACTGGCACTCTTCCCTTCAGCACCTGCCATTTTTGATGCAAATTTAAGCATCAATTGGGGTTTGACACTTTCACATATAATAATTGAGATGTGTTTCTCTCTCCTTCAGTCCCCATAAGAAAAGAAGTACCAAGGTGCTACATCCACACACTTGGAGGTTCTCCTAGTTTAGGAACTACAGTGGGTTCAGCACCAAAGAGCAGCGATTCCGACGGGGAAAATGAATCAAATAAAACGGTGAGAGGTGCAAGAACTTTCTGAAAAAGTGATGAAATGGCCCAGCAGGGTAAGACTCTCCTCCCCAGTGTGTGTATCAGGTGTGTACCTGTGTTCTGGGCACTGATGAAGGCCACCTTATTAGTGTCAGGTTTGAGGCGGATGAACCCACATTCCCGGTGCATGGGCTTCCTGGTATCCGGGTGGAAGGCGTTGAACCTGAGGGGAAATCAGAGCACAAAAGCTGATGTGTTTTGCACTCAAAAGACATTTTTTGGCCTGGTTTCCTCTTATTTAACCACATGAGTGCCTGCAGCACTCTTTGAAGAGTAAAAGACTGACAACCTTTCACAGCTGAGAGATGTAAACCTGGAAAAATACGGTTACTTTACAGAGGCACAGCTACTTCTTAGAGCTGGAGTTAAGTCTTTAAGTTCAAGCTTTAGATTTCCCATGGCCCCTGGGTCTTTCTAAAAACTAGCTCAGAAGCCCCTCAGGAACTCAGATGTTTCACAGATGCTGAAGCCACATATGTCTCTAAACCTTCCTTTTCTCAAATAAATATCTGGAATTACTGTATCATCTTTAGCTTTTACACCTGGCAAAGTAGTTTTTTCTGTATATTCCTTGCTGTAGGAAGCAACAGAGCAGATATATTTCTCCCATCACCCCCTTCAAAAAGATAAAAAGTTCAGCTCAGACTCTTATTTATTCTCAGGAGGCCTTAAGAACTGTAGGTTTGATCACCCATAACATAGGTGATTATATGTATCAAAGGAGAAACAAACTTAAATCAGGCAGCTTTCAGTGCTTGGAGCATTTAAGGGATACAGGGACTGCCTTTTAAGAGCCACTGCTCCAGAAGCCAGGAAAGCACAGGATGTCTGTCTTCCAAGACTGCTCTCTATTTTCCTGGTGCTTCCTAAAGCTCAACAGTTCACAGCTGTGTAACTCCTTGGCACAAAGAAAAGGAGGGGAAAAAAAAAAGGTGACTCAAATAAGCAACTGTTCACAAGCTGGGAAGGGAGATGCAGCCAGAGCAAGACTGTCAGAGCTTTGTTTCTTTTGGAAATCAGACTAAAGCAGTCACAGGGTGAGCTGGCAGCTCCATCACACTCTAGGAACACACAGCACCTCTCACACAGCACTTCCATCTTGTAGTTCTTCTCTTCTTGGTTTTCAAAACACCACACTTTCCAACTCATCCCTCCCAAAGAACAGTGGAGCAGTACTGAGCAGTAGCCAACTTGTCACTTCCCTCCCTCTGGATTTCTTTTGGTTTCTCTTAGAATAACCACTTGCAGGCAAAGCAAGTAGTTAAGCTACCTGCCTCCTATCCCATATGGTTTGATAATTTTTCTCAGATTTTCACTGGTGAAGACTGAGGACCACAGCTTAAAATGGACAAACTTGATAGCCATGCCATTGCTCCTTCATTTATTTTAAGTGGGAATTTCACAAAGAATGCCAACTAATCACGAGTTTTCAAGGAAAATGAAAGTCAGACCATGCAGTCACATACCACAACATCATCTCATATGGTAGGTGAAAATTTGTGTACTCTAATGAATCACCCTGGAGCCATGCCTGCTCCAATCCAACAGCTGCTGCCAACACAGTCAGACCCCTTGACTTACGAGAAGTTGAGCATGGGCTGCCCCACGTGAGAGATGTGCACTTCCTCCAGGTACTGGAAAGGCTTCATTGTAGGGAAGGAGACGTCTCCTGGTGGGTCTGAGAGCCAAGTGCCCAGCATCCAGGACAGGGGTTCCATCACAGGGTTCAGCTGGGGAGTCTCTGTGGAGGAAAAGAAAGGAGGAAGAAAGAAAACTCAGGGATCTGTGCTCTGTGGGTTGCTGTGAGTTGGAGGTGAACACAAAACACCTCAGAAACAGTTCAACACCACACAAATGCTTTTCTTCAGAGCAGTGCCAGCTCCAAGGTGGGAGATGAGGAACAATGAGCAGTCATGGAAAGTGGGGCTGTTTCCAAACCAGATCTTAGCCATACACAGAGCACTCTCACAGGTGGGCCATTTCTGACTCCTCTCTGTAGCTTGATCTGAAAGAAAAGCCCCCTCCCATCTACACGCAGGGAAGGTGACTGAAACCTCAGCATAAAGAGTAATCATTAAATGATAATGAAACTTCTAATGCTCTGGGCTAATCTTTCTCAGACACTGAGTACATACTGTTCCTGTTTGTTTCAGAGGCCAAGGAAATGAGTCGTCATTTCAAAAGAAAATCAGGCTGTGTACATATTCAAGATCAAAGTTTGGCTCTAATATTTTTTAAAGAGGTTAACAATGGCCTGAATTTGTACAAAGAGACAAGCAACTATCATTCAGAAGCTGTTCTACTAAGGCTCTGGACTAAGACAAACATTTTAAAAAGACTTGGGTGCCTGTAAGGTAAAGAGCAAATGGAAGAGAAAGATACTTCCCTTTGTCACTGCACTTATGAAAAAGCAACCAAGGCCTGTTTCATAAGGTTAAAACTTCTTAACAAATCATTTTACAGAACCACAGAATAAGCTGAGCTGGAAGGAACCCACAAGGATCATCAAGTCTAACTCCTGGCCCTGTGCAGGACCATCCCAAGAGGCCACACCATGTGCCTGAGAGCATTGTCCAACTGCTTCTTGAACTCTGTCAGGCTTGGTGCTGTAGCAGAGTTTGGATAAACAGCTTTGCGTTTTACTTTCAGAGGTTGTGACCTGAAAAAAATACATCAGGCAAATGGAGATCGACAATTTAAAGCCACGTGAAGAGCAGAGCAGATCCATACTAAGGTGTAAGTAGGGAAAGCAAAACGTCACCTATGGGATGTTAGGAAGGATGGATTCCCACACAAATGGAGTGCCTGCTACTCTCAGTAGTCTGTTATGCAGACAAATATGACTGAAGTAAGTTTAAAGCAAGTCTTCCTCCCCTTCATGGGATAAATATTTCATACAGGCAAGGTGGGTGTTCCAGGGGGGTGGGGTTTCCACACCTAGATCAAGAATACAAGAACAAACTGCCTGGCTGGCTGGTCTAAAAGGCACAGACTCAACTGCAGGGAGAAATCACCACCTAGAAGAGTGAGGCTGTGGCCAAAATTTGCTTGACCAGCAAATTTTCTTCACTGTGCTCTTTACAAAATGTCAGGCTAAAAGACCAAGTAAGGAGGAAGGACAGTCCACACCTGAAATGCCAAGGGAGAAGGAACAGCAACTTTCCTTGATAAAAGAGACCACCTGTGGTACTCATTCTCCCACAGACAGCAGGTTTTAAACGCCAGCCCGTGTCAGCAAAGTGCTGCTACTTGCTTTGCTTTATCCTGAAGTATTTTGCAAGGGAAGCAACATGAGGAAACATGAGAGGTGACTAGGAAATAGGTGATAAAAGTCTGCAGTGTGAGAGCCAGGATCTGTAAAACATCCTGTCAGACTGTGCAGTTCCCAGCAGCTTCACCAGGACTTGCATAGGGATTCCCACAATGTGTACAGTAGTGTCGGTGTGCTGGACACTTTTTCCTTCTACTCACCTTTCCAATTCCATGAGGAGAGCACCCAGCTCTGTGGGTTAGGAGCGTACTGCTCCTCCCTCCAGCTGATGTTTGCATTTCACTGCCTGCTGCATTTCTTTCCAAGCTTTTTGCACGCTCATCTTCCATGATGGAAGTGAAAAGCAAAGCTTTGGAAAAGCTGCAGGAGCCTGCAGCCTGGGCTGCTGCTGCCCTCTCCTGGGTCAGCATCCCAGGAGCAGAACAGTTTCTGTCACCACAGTGCACTTGCATTTCAGAAAAAGCAGCAAAACAACAGATTAAAGGAATGGCTTTAGCCATTCTCACTCTTTAGACTTGATTATAAACCAAGAGAAGCCAAGGGATCATTTCCAGCACCCCTTAGCTGCCTTGCTGTGCAGTGTCCAGCCTGGCTGGAGGTGCCTGACCTGGTAGGCTGCTCTCACTTCCAAAGAGCTGGAATTGCAGCCAGCTGAAAAGTGAAGATGTAACTGTATATCCTGAAGTCTCTGGCACTTGGGCAAACAACACGGCCAAGTGATCATTATTACCCTTCTAAACTATCTAGATGGCAGCAAAGCTAAAGAGTTCTTTAGTTCTCATGTGGCTTGGAAAAGTCGAGAGCAGCAGATGTGAACAAAGACCAGGGACTCTGAAGTGCAGGTAAGTACAGATATCCTGACCTCATCCCATGCAGTGCTCTTCTTACCTTAAGTGTTGGTCTCTGACTGGTGGACTAAAGACTTTTTTCCTTCCTGGCTGGAAGACTGGATTGGAAGAGTGGAAAAGCAAGGGGGAAGGCAGACAGGAGAGAGTCTGATTGAATCCATCCAAAAAAAAAAAAAAAGCAGCCATTTGAAAAGCAATTTGCTTTTTTATGTTAAGGTTGGGGCAAGTAAATGCAATTCTACTGTAGCAACAAGAGCTGAGCTGCTTTGTTTCAAATTTCAGATTTATAGATACAGTCACTGTCAAGAGAAACTCCTCTGACACTGATGGAGCCTGTACATCTGTACACCCCTTTTTAAAGGTCTAAACTCCTGGCACATCATTTTTACAAAAAGCCCACAAATGTGGCTTAAAAGGTAACTGTATGATGATATCAAGAATACAAATGACATCTGGGAATTTGCAGCAAGAGACCCTGGTCACCCTTGTGCACACTGAAAGCTTCACACTCAGAGGGGGGGGCTCTTAATGCTGATTCTCTTGCATTCCTATGCACAGTTCCTCTTTTACCTACTAACAGGGAAGCTCTCCCTGCATCCTCTTCCTTAACAAGTACATTCCTGGAGTCACCTTCTCCTACACTTTCTGGAAGCCATTAGGGATTCAGCATCTCCAAGATCCCATTCCTCTACACCCTGTTGTAGTGGAAGGTGTCCCTGCCCATGGCAGGGGGCTGGAACGAGATGAGCTTTAAGGTCCCTTCAACCCAAACATCCTGTGGTTCTACAAAATCTCACTGAAATAAGCCACAACGTGAGTTGTAACAGTTTGGGAGACAAAACCACGCACCCATAAGCAACCTGATCACCTTGATCTCTTTCCTTCAGGAACCACCATGCCCAGGCCCTGAGCACACAGGTCAGTTCCATTTCACCAGCTGACCCTGCTCCATCCCTCCAAACTCACAGAGAGACTGCTCCTGTACCTTTTCCATTCCCAGAGAGTTTACAAGTCAAATCCCAGCCTACACTGTAACACAGCCAGCCTGGAACTGGCTGACCAGGCTTTGCAACAGGAGATTGTGAGTTCTGCATGCCTTGAGACAAACCAGACAGGGCAGCTGGACAGCCCCCTCAGGCCATGTCTACAGCCTCTCAAGTGGGATCCCTGGCACAGAAAGCTGTGCTGGCACGAATTCCTACACAGCTTTTTCAGTAAAGCTGCAGTGAGTGGCCAGCTGGTTGCTAACAAGGCAGCTAAGCTATTTCCTTGAGCTGGGTATCACTTGCTGCAGAAAACTTGAGAAAAAAACCCCCATACAAACAACAAAGAAACCCCAAACATCAAAAACCCCCAAAACAAATCCGCAAACAAAATAACAAAAGTGTGGGGTCTGCTACATCTACCGGGCAGTTTCCTGAAGTTCTTCCTTCAGCCCAGTTGTTTACTGGGTTTAAATCATCATTATCATCAAGGTTCTGGTAATTAAGGAGCAGTCTCCCTCAGCATATTCTGTCCATATATAAGTACAGAAGATGGCTTTATACTCTGTTCTTCTGCCCTGAGAGTTGCACTCCTTCAGGCACTTTGCTGATGCTCTCCCCAGCAAACCAGTAAAACACTCCTGGCACTGATGTGCTCTAGCTCCATCACAGAATATCCTTGAGTTGGAAGGGAGCAGTCAGGATCGAGTCCAACTCCTGGTCCTGCACCAGACACCCCAAGGATGACACTATGTGCTGGAGAGCATTGTCTGAACACTTCTTGAACTCAGTGACCACTTCCTAGGGGAGCTGTTCCAATGCCCAGCCATCCTCTGGGTGAAAAACCTTTTCCCAATATCTGACCTAAATCTCCCTAACTCAGCTACATGCCATTTCCTCGAGTCCTGTCATTGGTCATGAGAGTGAAATGATCAAAACCTGCCCCTCCACTTCCCTGTGTGAGGATGGTAAGAGCACAGCAAGGTCTGACCTCAAGTCTCCTCCTCTCCAGCTTGAACAAACCAAGTGCCCTCAGCCACTCCTCACCAGACCCTTCCCCATTTTCGTGGCCTCCTCTGGACACTCTCCAATACCTTACTGTCTTTTTTATACCGTGGTGTCCCAACCTGCTCCCAGGCCTCGAGCTGAGGTTGCCCCAGTGCAGAGCAGAGCAGGACAATCCCAGTCTGGCCCATCTGGCAATGCTGGGCCTGATGCCCCCCAGAGCAGGGATGTCCCTCCTGGCTGCCAGGACATTGCTGCCTCATACTGAACTTGCCATGGACCAGGACCCCCAGGTTCCTTTCCACAGCTGGTCTCCAGCCCTAACCCTAACCCTGTCCATACACACAGCCAGGGTTGCCCTGTCCTGGGTGCAGAATCCAGCACTTGCCCTTGTTAAACCCCACACAGTGGGTGATTGTCTATCTCTGATTTGTCGAGGTGTCTGCACCCTTGAGGGAGGTGACAGCTCTTCCCAGATTGGTGATGGCTGTGAACTCACTTCGAATTTCTTCAAGTCCTGTGTCCAAGTTGTTAAAGAGGATGTTGAAGAGAATAAGGCCAAGGATGGAGACCTGTGGCACCCCACCAGTGACCAGTGCCAGCCTGGTGTCACCCCAGTCACTGTCACCTGCTGTGCCTGACCCATGAGCCAGCTCCTCACACATCGTGCAACACTGTTATCCAGCTGTGGGCTGGGCAATTTGTCCAGAAGGATACTGTAAGAAACAGTACCAAAAGCTTTGCTGAAGTCCAAAAAGATACCACCTCCCAGCTTTCCTGGATCAACCAGGAGGGTTACCCCATCATAGAAGGAAATCAGGTTTGACAAGCAGGACTTTCCCCACAGGAAGTTGGGCTGGCTGTGACTGATGCCTCCACTGTCCTCTAGGTGTTTTTTCTATATTTCCCAGAATAATCTTTTCCATGATTTTACCAGGCACTGAATTGGGACTGACAGCTCTGTTGTCTCTGGAGTTCTCCTTCTTAAAAATTGGGACAACGATTTTTCAGACTCCCAGCTTCCAGTCAACCTCTGTGGAGTCCCAAGACTGCTCAAAAAACAGTCACTGAGAGGAGCATTGCAATGACATCAGCAGCTCCTTGAGGATTCCTGGATGACTCCCATCAGGCTCCACAAATTTACAGGGATCCAGCTGGAGCAGCAGATCCTGCACAACTTCTAGCTCAACTGGGAGTTGATCATTCTCACGATCAGTCATGGTCCTCCAGCTCACAGCACTGAGATTCATCATCCATTTGAAGACAGAGGCAAAAAAAGCATTAAACACCTTTGCTTTGTCCCTGTCCCTGTTTGTGAAGTGACCATCCTCATCCTGGAACAGCCCAATGTTATTTCTAAACTGGTTTTTTGCCATTTATATATTTGGAAAAAAAAAAAATTGTTCTCTGCAATTTTGGCAGCTTCAACTCCAATTAAGCTTTGCCTGCATGAATCTTCTCCCAACAGTAGGGACATCTCTGTGTTCTTCTCATGTCACCCGACCTTGCTTCCACTGGGCACACACCTTGCTTTTCCATCTTATTTCCAAGAGAAATCCTGGTCAGCCAGCCAGCCTTTTGCCTCACCTGCTTGACTTCTAACATTTAGGAATTGCTGTTCCTGTGCCCTTAGGAGATGATATTCAAAACTGACCAGCACTGATGGACCTCAGTACCTGCAAAAACATTTCCATGGGGACCCTACTCACTAATTCCTTGAGCAGTCTGAGCTCTGCTCTCCTCATGGCCAGAGCTGAGCTTTTTCTGGCACTTTTCTTCCTGTCACCAGAGATTTTAAACTTGATGGCTCTGTGGTTGCTGTGGCCAAGTTGGCCCCAACGTTCACTTTGCTCATGAGATCCTCTCTGTTGACAAGGAGGAGATGAAGATCATCCTTCCAAGCCAGCTCCCTGAGGACCTGTTCCATGAAGTTGTCTTGCAGGTGTTTCAGGAACCTCCTGACCTGTGTTGTACCAGCTGTGGGATGCTCCCAGGTAATTTCTAACAGGTTGAAGTCCCCTAGGGCAGTTGACTTGGAATCATCCCTTAGTTCCTCAAGGAATAATTTTTCAGTGCCACTGTCCTGGCTGGGAGGTCCAGAAGTGACTCCCACAGTGAAATCTACATTATTTGTTTGCCCCTTGATTCTTATCCAAAGGCTCTCAACTGGACCAATGCCAATTGAGAGCTCCAGACACTCCAACCCTTCATTACAAGCAGTGCCACCTCTCTGCCTCTCCTACACTGCCTGTTCCTCCTGAAGAGCCTGGAACTGTCCATCAGGGCACTCCAGTCACAGGGAAGAAGCTCCCACCCAGTTTCACTCATGCCAATGATGTCAGATCTCTGGAACTGGGCCAAAGCTTCAAGCTCCTCATGGTCCCTCATGCTGGGTGTATAAATGCAGAGATCCTTCTGGTGTGGTACACTGTAGCCAACAAGGGGTAAAACAGATTGAGGGATCCCATGCATGCTCCTATCCTCAAGTTTAGGCACTCCAGCCCCTTGCTCACCACTGGGGACCCTGGCTTTGTCCCTTTCCCCTTCCCAAGCTACCCCTACCAGCTCCTGTGCTAGAACTCTCTGCCCCCAAAAAGATGCATCCCACCAGGTGTCAGCAGATCAGCTGTTGAACAGATCCTCCCATCTATGCTCCAAAAGCTGGAAATGTGGTTATATTCACAAATGTTCATGCTATAGACTCAGTAATTAATTTCATAGCCGAGTGCCAAGGTGGTAATGCTCCAGTGCCCGTAGTCACTGCCAGAGTTCTGCTTTACAAAATTCAGAGAAAACATTTTTTAAATTACACTCTATTATGAGAAAGCAAACACCCTACCTGAGCTCAGCCTGACTTTCTCTCGAGTTTTCCTTAGTCTGCTGTTTCATTGCTTCCTAGCTGCAAGCTGGGGTTTTGTTTTGAGTCATTGCCAACTCTCTGCAAAATTAAATGCTTAATGCACAAACTCTATAGACTATTAGGAAAAAAAAAAACCTGGAAAGAACAAGACCATCCCACTGAAAAAAAACACCAACAGCAGAGCAAAAAGTCTTGTTTCCTCCCTTCCAACTGCCTTTCTCTCCCAGGAGGAGGTCAAAGAGCTGCCTTCCTCAACCAAACCCCAAGCTGGCATGCCTGCACACTGCTTACTCTCATGCTGAGCACAAAACAATTCACCTCCCACCCAAGTGTTCAGGCCACAGTGAAGTCTTACCCAGCCTCTTCCAAGATACCTTCAGACACAGATTCAGGCCCTATGCACACATATTCCTACTCCTTATCTCACTCTGTTTACTTTAAAGCTCCCTTGTTCTTTGTAACAAGCACTCTATGGACAAGCTTTCTACCCTGACCATTCTCATTCTCATTCAAGACAGGGCACCAAAAAAATCACAAGCAGCACCTGCTGTCTCAGAATAAAAGCAGTTTTCTTCCAAAATCTAGCTCCAAGTTAACATACAACTGCTGGGCCCTGGTGGAGGCAATTTCCACCTGACAAAAATGTCCCCAACAATTTCCCTGAGAGCACATCGCTGTGACCCATGAGACAGATTTTATTTTCAAGCTGAACTGGACACTAGCCCGTTGCTGGCCCAGTCCTTCTCAGACAGGTGAAAGCACAGCACGTCCATCCATGCACTACCCCACTTCTTATGCCAGACAGGAACAGGATTTTGCTATTTGTTTTCTGAAACGTGAATGAAATTGGTCTGAAACACGAATGAAATCGGTTTCCACCACGATGGGCAACACCACTTCAGGCCCAACAGACCAGGCCTCAGGACTCCATCTCAGTACAAAACCAGGCAGTAAGTGTTCAATCCTTCTGCCTGCCCCAAAGCTCATGCTTCATTTGCATGCAAAAAGTACCGTCAATGACCCCATTTCTACACTGGCTTTGCACAGATATTCAAGGACAAATCCAAGCCAGATTTCCCACACATTCCTAGCGGAGTTCTAACCATTTTTCACATGAACTCATTTTGCAAACTCTCCTGCCTTTAATATGACCTTCACAAAAACAGACATGCAGCATGGAAGAGGCTCCTCACACCCCCAAGCAGATGAATTCTAAGAGCTTTACCTCTCTGATGAACTCCGGAACTCCAATCCCATGGAATCCTACCTGTGTTTGCTCCATGCCCAGCCATATTTGCAGGTATTTTGCTATTTGCTCTACTTGCAGCCCTCCCTGCCCCCAGAAAGTGCTTTGCGCAGGGTGGTAAGATGGCTATGAGGGAAGTGAGCTCATGTTTGGGTAAGACACTGATCCTGCTGCCTGCTGGGAGATGTAGTTTTATAACCAGACCAACCTGGGGCAGGACAAGAGGAGGTGGGGCTGTGGAAGGAGCTGCTGGGATCTGTCTGAGCGAGCACAGCTGATGCAGCAGAGCTGCAAGGGTTTCATACAGAACAAGATGGTCACACAGCACTTGGGTGGCAGAGGACAGTGCTGTTACAACAGCCATGCCTTCCCCAGGACACATCCATTCTTGCTGCTCGCTCTCCCTCATTTCTCCCAGTGCATCCTGTCATCTTCCAGAAGCTTCAGCTAAGCCTGTCCTGCCTGGTACACCGTGCCTCACTGTGCTCACCTGCCAACAGCATTCCTCAGCCTTTGGAATGGACCTCATGAAACAGAAGGAAACATTTTCCTACCAAACGAACACCTAAATTCAAAGTTCAGATGGAAAAGGCCACCATGGCAGCTGGGTTGTGCCAAAGACAGCCTGGGGCTTCTCCTAAACCAGTCGATTGCCCTGGTAAGACAGGTTGGGAAACACCACTCGAGCACATGGTGACAGCTGGAGTTGGGAGCCACTTGCCCTGTCTGAGTCACCTGGCCTCAAGCACGGCTGGCAGGCAATGCTGTGCAGCAGTCCTGCAGAAACCTGCTCTTCCCAGCTGGCTGCAGCTTGGATACAGCCAGCAGAAATTTATTTGGCTCATTAAAGGAAAGTCCGTGAGAACTAGCACCGAAAGGAAGTTCTGCTGAGTGGGTGTGGGCCTGCAGTTTGGTTTTTTTGTGCTTTTTGTGGAAACAGCTGAACATGAGGGATGCAGACAGGTAACAACCTGCACTGTCAGTCCAGCCAGGTACTAACACTCAAGGAGCTGCCTTTAGCAGAAAAAAATATGCAGGCTCAGGTTCCCAGCTAAAACCATCACCTCAACTGCTCATCAGATGAGTTGGGACAACTGAGATGTGGCTGCTAACCAAGACTATTATTAACCTAATGTGTTACCTGACTGCATTTTTATGAATATGAAAAGCCTTCCTTACCTCAGCTTTGTCTCACAGTAAAACTCAGTGTCTGGGCATGAACCAGACTCTGCCTGGTTCTGCAGCTGGCTGCACTTCATCAGCTATTTTCACTGCCATAAATAATTACTACGAGCACACACAAAAAAAAGAGTAAAAAACCAGAAGAGCACCAACAAACCCCTTAAAAAAGTTCCCAGCCAAAGGGTTTCATATCAAGTTCCCATCATGCCAAGCTACAATTGCCAAAATGGTTCATTTTCACACACTGATCTTCAGTTTTGTTGATAAAAGATGGCTGAATAGGTCAATTCATTAAGAAAAAACATGTTTTCCCTCATAAAAAAAGAGCATGTAACTCACTCATATATTAAGAATATCTTTTACAAGAACATAAAATTTTCACTTCTCAAAGATGTATGTATAAAAATACTAATCATAGGAAAAAGGAGAAAAAACCACAGTGCTTACCAGCAAAACAAAAACATCCTTTTCAAAAAGGAAGAACATCCTTAAAGATACTCTTTCTGCAATTAGTATCTCAATGGAGATATTCCAACAAAGGCAGACACCTTTTAAAATATATATATAAATAAATATTTCAGATACATACATACATGTATCTGAATGACGACTATGGAACCCTAAAATTGTATTTAGTTGTTTTCTTTAGTTTGACACCTAAACAATACAAAAACGCAGACCAGATGGTACAAACAAGACTATGCTGATTTTCCTCTACCCAAATAAAAGTGTGAGTTTTCCCATCCTTTGAAAAATTAGATATATATGGGAAAAGCAGTGCTAGGTGTCAACCTTCGTGAATTTTCACTTTGCTCACAAAATTGTACATTAAAAGACACTAAGACACTATATTTTGCAAGAAGGGTTATGGCCCAATTGGACTTCTAGGTAAGAAACTTTTTACATGACCTTATTCCTCACTAAGTTCCCCTATGCTTCCAGATGTTTAATTGTTATTTTTGTAATAACAAGCATTTTCCATCGCTCCTTGCTTTGGTATGTTTCCCAACTTCTTCTGCCTTCCAAGGGAGGAAAGGATCAAAGCAAACACAGACACTTGCTCACAAATCACGACCTCAATGTGCATCATGACATTGTCATATTTGATACCTCCCACCTCACTTATATTTCCTGTATCCTGAGTACTGAGTGCAGTATATGAAATCCAATATCAAAACCATTTCTTAGGCCACGGAGGACAGTAACAGCTCTCCCAGATACCTGCTGCTAGGATAGGTCATTTACACACCAGAAAAAAAAAAAAAAAAATCACAGGCACGCTCCGAAGGAAGAAGGAAAATCCTAACAGGAGCCACTGTGTCACAAAAAAGTCAAAGTAATCCAAAAAGAAAAGAAATTAACACCACAAGCTAAATTCCCATTCCACGTCCTGGAAAGGTTAGGGATATAAGGATTAGCTTGTGTGCCCACCGAGTGACTTTGTTAATCTGTATCCACTGCTCTTACACAAGCTGCTACTTCTCCTTCCCAGAATGTCCCTTTCTCACACCTCTTCCCCATCCCACCTTTCCAGCCTCCAGCTTCAATGGCCTCAAAGAAAACAGGGAATTCCACCTCAGCGCAGCACCCCTGGGAATACTGACCACAGTCCTGGGATATCAGGCTGTTCAAGTAAGGGAAACTGTTGCGTTTCATCTCATCCAGCTTCTCCTTCAGCTTCCTGACTTGGCTGTCAGAGCGGCTGATCCTCTGCCTCAGAAGTTTCAGCTCTCCGTTCTTCTTCTCCACCTGCTCCCGCAAGCAGCACACCTGGCTCTTGCTCTGCCGGGAGGAGAAGCAGTACGAGTGCAGGGAGTCGATGAGCTTGCAGGCCCCCGAGGCCGACATGATCACCTCGTTGATGGACATGGGGTTGGCGTCCGTGTCACCCTTGCGGCCCACCACGGCCTCGGCGGCGGGCCGAGGGGTCAGGTCTGCCGGCGACGCCGACAGGCCCTGCGAGGGTTTCTGGGGGGTGGCGGTCAGGGATGACGTCGGGGACACTTCCGCAGCGGCCTTGTCCTGTCCCGAGAGGTGGCTGCTGCAGCTGGGCTCCACGTCTCTCTTTGGCCTTTTCCTTTCTAGCTGCTCCTTGGGGAGAGACGGCCTCTCCCTGGCGTGCTTGGAGGAAAAGCTGTACGAGTGGAGGGAGCCGATGAACTTGCAAGCGCCAGAGGCAGGAGGGGTGAAATCGTCCACCGACACGCCGCTCCTGTCTGCCACCCAGCTCCCCGCCCAGCTGCCCCTGGCACAGTCCTCCACAGGAGACCTCTCGGGCTTTTTCTGCGCTCCAGGCTTCGCACCCAAATGATCCCCTAACGTCCTTCTCCGAGGGCCGTCCAGCTGGTTGTGGAGGGCCTCTTCCTCCTCGGACATCGATCCTATTTCCTCTTTCAGAGCGGCCTCCTCCATCTCTTTTGTCCCTTGCATCACCATGAAGTCCTGGCCAGAAGACGGGGCCCTCTGCGCTACCTCACCGCCTCCTTCCCGCAGGGTGTCCCCATCCCGCACCGCCACCTGCCTGGCTATTTTCCTTCGGCTCCTGACATAATCCAGCTTGTCCTGTTTCTTCTCCACGAGCTGGAAGATGGTAGGGACGGCAGTGGGCTTCAGCAACCGGTGCTGGTCTTCCAGCCGCTTGGAAAAACAGTCTTTGGTGAAGTGCTCACTGCAAAGAAAGGAATATTTGGTGGGAGTCCAGTTGTCTCTCTGAACAGCTTTCAGCCACTGAAGCAAGCGCTTTGAATCCTTCAGAGGGAATCTAAAAAAAAGGAACAGACAAAACCCACTAAAAAATAAGCTACGTTTTGGAAATCGGAAGTGTTGGTACTTCAAGAATTACAGAACCATTCAATCATGGAACTGTTGAGGTTGGAAAAGACCTTTAAGATGACCAAGTCCAAGGCGATGGCTATGTTTAGGAGATTTGGGGGAAAGTTGTGTTTTGGTAAGTTACACTCGTCGGCAAATTAAATTACACTCATTTACGCGTTATTTCACTTTGGGCTGAAATATTTGCTATTCATTCGCTGCGCCAACAGCTCCGCTTCACAAAAAGCGTAGGACTAAAAGGTGTTGTTTCCATTTTCATCAGCAATCGATCCATCATTCCGCTCACCAGCCCCACGAGGAACAGCCTGTCCACAAGGCCGGGGGGTGGGATGTGCCCACCACCAAAACACCCAGCTCAGCCACCACGCTGCCTCCGTGACCCGGCTGCAGCTCACACCGGGTGTGTTTAATAACATCTAATTAGCTGTAGAAATAAACGCCTGGAGTGGAAGAAAGCCCCTGAGCAGGGGAACCGGGTTCCGTTTCCAATGGGACTCCCGAGACAGGGACTTTGGCCGGGGACTCACCGCCGACAGCATCCCCAGCGAGCGATGAGGCGGAGGATGGGCGGCGGGGGGCACGGAGCGGGGCAGGCTCGGGGGCACAGGCCAGGGAGGGCCCGGGCCCCGCGGCGAGGGGCGCTCCGGCTGCCCGGCCGAGGCTGGAGGATCTGGGAGCCCTGAGCCGGTTCCCCGGAGGGAAAACAAAGGGCAGGCCGCTGACTGTGGGGGCCCGGGGGGGCGAGAGGGGACCGGGGCGCCCGGCCGCCGGCACTTGCAGAAGCCGGGCGGCCGCCGTACCTGTGGAAAGGAGACTGGAAGCCGCGCGTGCCTTGCCCTGCCGGGGGGCGTGGAGCGTGGCGGCGGCGCCAGCAGAAAAATCACCAATTCCGGGCCGCCCGCCGCCGCCGCCCCTCGGCCGGACGGCCCGCCACCCGGCAACCGCCCGGGCCCCGGACACGCCGCGCCGCCGTAAGGCAAGAGGTCGGAGCGGGTCACCACGGCGCCTCGACCGAGTGGTTGTGGGGCAGGGGGTTCTGTAAGGCACAACATGGGGCCGCCACCCATGGCCGCCGCCATTGTGGCCGAGGGCAGCCGTCGGCGCGGGGCAGGTTGGGGAAAGGGAGCGGGGAGGTGGTGGGTTCGCTCCCCGGCGCATCCGCTTGCCTCGTCGGCGCAGCTGGGCGTCCGCATACGACGAGCCGCTCGGTCAGTGGCAGGCGAGCCCTGAAAGGCGTCTCCGAGGGGCGGGATGGTGGACGGGGGTATCTCACGAGGGAAGAGGGGCGGGGCTGAGCAGGCTCCGTACATACGAGGGCGCGGCACCACATTCATCACATTGTTCCTAGGTATACGTGTCACAGGACGCGCCTCGTCGGCGCTCTGCGCAAGGAGCGGACCTCACAGGCCCGCCCTTCCCTCTAGCCCAGCCACGGGCCGCAAACGCAGGACCAGCTTGCTTCCCCGCGCTCAGCTTTGCTCTCCGTACGGCAACTGGCAGATCCCTCGTCCGCAGACATCGGCGCGGCGCGCCGACAAACTGTGACCGAAACCACCGACAGCCAATCGGGCGCGGAGGCGGCGGCGAGCGGCGACTCGCATTGGACGGGAAGCGGCGCGTCGCGCCAGCAGCCGCGCAGGGCCGGCGGGCGCGTGAGTGTCGGCGGCGGCGCCGATAGCCCTCGGCGAGGG
>CM031865.1:25124402-25158053 GCA_018697195.1 Certhia americana
TGCTATTTGCTCTACTTGCAGCCATCCCTGACCCCAGAAAGTGCTTTGCGCAGGTTGAAGGAGGCTTGAGGGGAATTTAGAACATGGTTTTGGGTAGACACTGATCCTGCTTCCTGCTGTGAGTGTATTTTTACACCATACCCACCTGGGGCAGACACGAGAGGTGAGGCCGTGAAGGAGCTGCCTGGATCTGTCGAGCGAGCACAATCTGATGCAGCAGAGGCTGCAAGTTTTTCATACAGAACAAGATGGTCAGAGACAGCCTTGGGTGCAGAGGACAGTGCTGTTACAACGCCATGCCTTCCCCAGGTACACATCCTTCCTTGCTGCTGGCTCTCCCTCCTTTCTCCCAGTCATCCTGGTCGCTGCCAGAAGCTTCGTACTAAGCCCTTCCTTCGCTTTTACAACCGTCGCCTCACTGGCTTCACCTGCCAACACATTCTCAGCCTTTGGAATGGACCGGGCTGGGCGTGAAGGCAGGAGGAGGAACCTTTTCCTACCAACCAACACCTAATTCAAAAGTTTCAGATGGAAAAGGGCCAGCCCCGCCCATGGGCAGCTGGGTTGTGCCAAGACGCCTGGAGCTTCTCCTAAACCATCGATTGCCCTGGTACGACGGTTTGGTGAAACACACCATCACCATGGTGGTGACACGCTGGAGTGGGGAGCCACTTGCCTGGGCCTGAGTCCCTGGCCTCAACACGGCTGGCATGCATGCTGTGCAACAGTCCTGCAGCAACCTGCTCTTCCCACTGGCTGCAGCTTGATACAGCCAGCAGAAATTTATTTTGGCTCATTAAAGGCAGTCCGTGAGAACTAGCACCGAAGAAGTTCTGCTGAGTTGCCCTTGTGGTCCCTGCATTTGGTTTTTTTGTGCTTTTGTGGAAACACTGAACATGAGGGATGCAACAGGTACCAACCTGCACTGTCAGTCCACCCGTACAACACTGCCAGGAGCTGCTTAGCAGAAAAAAATATGCGGCTCAGGTTTCCCACTAAACCATCACCGTCAACTGCTCATCCATATGGTGTTGGACACTGAGGATGTGGCTGCTAACCAGACTATTATTACCCTAATGTGTTACTGACTTGCATTTGTATGATATGAAACCGCCTTACCTCAGCTTTGTCTTACAGTAAAACGCAGTGTCTGGCATGACCAGACTCTGCCTGGTTTCTGCAGCTGGCTGCACTTCATCAGCTATGTTCACTGCCATAAAAATTCCTTACGATCGACACCAAAGACCGAAATATTCCCAAAACAGAAGCAACCACACACCCCCTTAAAAAAGTTCCCGCCAAAGGGGTTCATATCATTTCCCATGCATGCCAACTAACATTGCCAAATGGTTCATTTTCACACACTGATCTGATCTTCAGTTTTGTTTATAAAGAGTAATTGCTTGAAGTAGGTCCATATCATTAAGAAAAAAATGTTTTCCCCCTGCATAAAAAAAGAGCATTAACTCACTCATATGTAAGAATATCTTTTACAAGAACTCAATTTTCACTTCGCAAAAGATTATTATAAAAATCTAATCCTAGGAAAAAGGAGCAAAAACCACAGTGTCTACCAGCAAAACAAAACTCCTTTTCAAAAAGTAATAACCTCCTTAAAGGTACTCTTCTGCAATTAGTATCTCATGGAGATATTCCACAAGCATACACCTTTTTCAATATAATATAAATAAATATTTCAGATACTACCTACATGAGTCTGAACGACGGACTATGGGGAACCCTACAATGGTAGTTTAGTGTTGTCTTTAGTTTGACACATACACAATACAAACACGCAGACCAGATGGTACAAAACCCTATGCTGATTTCCTCTACCCAACAAAGTGCGGAGTTTCCTCTCCTTTGAAACATTAGATATATATGGAAAGCAGTTCTAGTGTCAACCTTCGTGGAATTGCACTTTGCTCACAAAATTGTACATTAAAGACACAAGACACTATTTTTTGGCAAGAAGGTTTATGGCCGCAATTGGAACTTTCCTAGGTAAAACCTTTTTATGACTATTCCTCACTAGTTCCCCTATGCTTCCATAGTTTAATTGTTATTTTTGTAATAACAAGCATTTTTCCATCGCGTGGGGGGGGGGCCTTGCTTATCTGTTGCCCCCAACTTCTTCTTCGTCCTTCCAAGGGAGGACGTCAAAGCAAACACAACACTTGCTCAACAATCATACCGTCAATTGCAATCAGGTACATTGTTTATTTTATACCTCCCCCTCACTTATATTTCTGGACCTGAGTATGAGTGCAGTATATAATCCATATCAAAACCATTGCTTAGGCCACTTAGGACAGTAACGCTCTCCCAGATACCTTCTGCGAGATAGGTCATGTACACAAGACAACCAGAAAAAACAAAAAAAATCACGGCACCGCTCCTAAGAAGAGGAAAATCCTACTAGCCACTGTGTCCACAAAAAGTCAAGTAATCCAAAAAGAAAAGAAATTAACACCACAAGCCTAATTCCCTTTCCACGTCGTGAAGTTAGGCATATAAGGATTCCTTGTGTGCCCACCGAGTGACTGTGTAATCTGTATCCCCTGCTCTTACACAGTGCTGGCCTTTTTGCTAACTTCTCTTCCCGAATGTCCCTTCTCACACCTCTTCCCCTCCACACCTTTCCAGCCTCCAGCTTCAGACTGGCCTCAAAGAAAACATGAATTCCACTCAGCGCAGCACCCCTGGGAAGACTGACCACAGTCCTGGATTATCAGGCGTTCAAGTAAGGGAAACTGGGGGTGCGTCTTCATCTCATCCATCTTCAGCCTTCAGCTTCCCTGACTTGCTGTGCAGAGCGGCTGATCCTCTGGCCTCAGAAGTTTCAGTTCTCCGTTCTTCTTCTCCCCCTGCTCGCCTCCGCCAGCAGCACACCTGGCTCTTGCTCGGCCGGGAGGAGAAGCAGTACGAGTGCAGGGAGTCGTGATCTTGCAGCCCCCGAGGCCGACATGATCACCCGTCTTGATGGACATGGGGTTTGGCGTCCGTTGCACCCTTGGCGGCCCACCACGCCTCTGTCGGCGGGCCAGGGGTCAGTCTGCCGGGACGCCGCAGGCCCTGAGAGGTTTCGTGGGGGTGGCGTCAGGGCTGACGTCGGTGAACTTCCTGTCGGCGCCTTGTCCGTGTCCGAGAGGTGGCTGTCTGCAAGCTTGCTCCACGTCTCTCGTTGGCCTTTTTCCTTTCTCAAGCTTCTCCTTGGGGAGAGACGGGCCCTCTCCCTGGCGTGCTTGGAGGAAAGCTTTACTATGGAGGAGCCGATGAACTTGCAAGCGCCAGAGGCAGAGGGTTAAATCGTCCACCGACACACCGCGTCCTGTCTGCCACCCCTCTCCCTCCCCCCCATCCGCCCCTGGCACGGGAACGTCCTCCCACAGGAGACCTCTCGGGACCCTTTTTTGCGCGTCCGAGGCTTCTCAACCAAATGATCCCCTAACTGGCCTTCTCCGAGGGCCGTCCAGCTGGTTGTGGAGTGCCTCTTCCTCCTTCGACATCGTCCTATTCCTCGTTCAGAGCGGCCTCCTCCATCTCTTTGTTCCCTTGCATCACCATGCAGTCCTGGCCAGAAGACGGTGCACCCCTCCTAACCTCACGCTCCTTCCCGCATGGTTCCCCCTCCCGCCCGCCACCCTGCCTGGCTATTTTCCTCGGCTCCTGACATAATCCAGCTTTGTCCTGTTGCTTCTTCCACGATCGGAACATGTAGGGACGGCAGTGGGCTTTTCAGCAAACCTGTGCTGGTCTTCCAGCCCCTGGAAAAACAGTCCTTTTGGTGAGTGCTTCACTGCAAAGAAAGGAATATTGGTGGGAGTCCATTGTCTCTCTGAACAGCTTTCAGCACTGAATCAAGCGCTTTGAATCCTTCAGAGGGAATCTAAAAAACAGGAAACAGACACACCCATAAAAACTACGCTACGTTTTGGAAATCGAAGTGTTGTACGTCCAAGAATTAACAGAACCATTCACATTAACTGTGAGTTGGACAAGACATTTAAGATGGACCAAGTCCAAGGCGATGGCTATGGTGAGGAATTTTGGGGGAAAGTTGTGTTTTGGTAATTACACTCGTCGACAATTAAATTACCCTCATTTACGCGTTATTTTCACTTTTGGGGCTGAAATATTTGAACGTGAAGTATTGCTGCGCCAACAGTCCGCGTCACAAAAAGCGTAGGACTTAAAGGTGTTTTTCCAGTTTCACAGCATCGGGTCCCATCCTCCGCGGGCACCAGCCCCACGAGTAACAGCCTGTCCACAAGCCGTGGGGTGGGATGTGACCGACCACCCAAACACCAGCTCAGCCACCACGCTGCCCTCCGTGACCCGGCTGCAGGCTCACACCGGGTTGTGTTTAATAAACATCTAATACTGTAGAAATAACGCTGGGTGGAATAAAGCCCCCTGACATGGGAACCAGGTTCCGTTTTCCAAGGGACACCGGCAGAACGGATGGGTACTTGTTTGCCCGGGGACTCACCGCCACACATCCCCAGCGGGAGCTATGAGGCGGAGGATAGGGGGGGGGCGGCGGGGGGCACGGACGGGTCAGCTCGGGGCACAGGCCATGGATGGCCCAGGGGCCCCGGCGTGCGAGGGGCGCTCCGGCGGCCCGGTCCGGGCGGGAGGACTGAGAGCCCTGCGCCGGTTTCCCTGAGGAAACAAGGGCAGCCGCTGCGTGGGGGCCCGGCGGGGGAGAGGGACCGGGAGGCGGCCCGGCCGCGGCACTTGCAGCGGCCGGGCGGGCCGGGCCCTTACCTTGGAAGAGACGGCGCCGCGGCGTGCCTTGCCGCTGCCGTTTGGGACAGTTGGCGGCGGCGTCACGATCACCATCTCCCCGGCCGCCCGACCGCCGCCGCCCTCGTCCGCCGGGCCCGCCCCGGCCCTGTCCCCCGCCCCGGTGGGGCCCCCGGCCCCGCCGCTCCCGCGTATCGGCAAGATGGGCGAGCCGGGTCCCCCGCGGCGCCCCGGGGTCGCCGCTGGTGAAGGAGTTCTGTACGGCCACATGGCGGCGCCACATGCCGCCGCCCTTTTGGGCCGAGGTGCTCCCGTTACGGCGCGGGCTGTGGGGGAAAAGGTAGGGGGTTCGCTCACCGCGCCCACGCTTGCCTCGTCGGCTCAGCTGGGCGTCCCCTCCGACGAGCCGTCGGTCCGTGGCAGGCGAGCCCCTGAAAGGCGTCCCTCCGTTGGGGCGGGCCATGGTTGGAGGAGGGTTACTCTCACGAGGGAGCGGAGGGTCGGGGCTGAGCCGGCTCCGTACAATACGATGGCGGCACGGCCATTCATCACATTGTTCCTAGGGATAGCGTTGTCACAGCCGGGCTCGTCGGTCGCTCTGGCGCAAAGGAGCAAGCCTCACAGCCGCGCCTCGCCGTCTAGCCCCATCCCGGGCCGCACCGGGCCGGCCCCAGTCGCCACCACGGGCGGAAGCTGTCTTTTCCCCGCGCTCCGCTTTTGCCTCTCCGTACGGCACCATGGCAGCTCCCTCGTGGAGCCGCAGACAGCTGCGGCGCGCGCGGCACTGTGACGAAAGCCACCGACAGCCAATCGGCGTCTGAAGGCCGCGGCGAGCGGCACTCGGGGCATTGGCCCGGGATCGGCCGTCCGCGCCAGCAGCCCGCGCAGGTCGCGCCGGGCGTGAGTGTCGGCGGCGGCCGCATCCTCGCTGGGCCGCCATGGACGCATGTGGGGTGGTCGGCGCGGGTGCCGCCCTGCCCGAGGCGCGTGCCGGCCGGCGCTTTCCCTCGGGCTCCCCCGGCCAGCCCGGCGCCGCTCGATCCCCGCGGCCTCCCCGACCCCCAATGGCCGGCGAGGAAGGGCGCCTGCTTTCCGCCCTTGGCACGCCCTGGGAGCCGGTGCCCGGCCGGTGCCCGCCCGGTGAGTGCTAAGGGTAAAGGCTTTTCTGCGTGGCCGCCGGTGGGTACGGTGCAGGCCGGAGCCGGGCGGTGAGGCCTTGCTGCCCTCCCCAGCCCCGCTGGTGCTGGGGCCGCCCGTTCCTCGAAAGCTCGGAGCTGTGCCCCCGGAGCGGCAGCGGTGACAGGGCTGGTGTCACTGTCCCCGCTCCCCATGGGGGCCCGAGGGGCCAGCAGACAGCTTCGGGGTAAGAAGGTGACTTTAGAGAGGTGAGAAGGTGTCGTCGGGGGGGTAAGAAGGCGCCTCGGCCACTCTTCACCCTCACAGAGGGCTCTAGCAGAGCTGTTTGTGGTAGAGATTTTGGTTTCGTGCGGGGTTAAGTGCAAACAAGTGTTTGGCGCTTGTGTTGGCACCTGCCTCCCTCCAGCCTTAGCGTAGTAGCGGCTCGCACCCCCTCCGCAGAGAAAAGTGTTGTTCCTCAATAACAAACGCTTCCCTGTGTGCCTGGGCTCCTCCTCCGCATCGCCGAGCACGGCTGTGCCGGCCATCCTTAGCTCCTGGCCCTCCCCAGGGCTGTCCTGGCTGCTTTGGGCTGACGGTGTCCTCGGGGCCGGTGTCACACCTGGGGGACCGGAGGCGCTCGGCTGAGCGAACTTTGCAGCCCCTGATGCGGGAGATGTGTTTGCTTTGCCTCGGTGCGAGGGAAGGAAAACTTTGCTGCGGTGGATGGTGGGGCTGGATCTCCTCCGTGAGAGGAGGAGAAGGAGAATCTCTGGGCTCAAGCCCCTTCGTGTCCAGCCCCGCTCCTGAGATGGTCGGGGAGCTGACAGCAGAACTTGGAACTGTTTGCTGCAGGCCTTCCAGAAAGCACCACACTTCGGTAGCCTGACTGTCCTCCCTGTCTGTCTCCTAACTCCTTGTTGGTGCTGGGATGATCAGGGTTTGTCTTCTTTGAAAGAGCTTAGGGGAAAGAAAAGATGCAATCTTTCTTCTGCGAAGGGCAGAAGTACGGGTTTGAGCTGTTTGGTGTTTTCCAGCAACGTGTTTTACTAAAGTGGTGAATTTACCTTCTCTTCTTGACTTGTCTTTGAAATGTTCCACATCCAGTTGCCTTCCTCCCCTGCCTTGGGTGAGGTACCTGTGTCAGCTGAAGGAGAGATCATCCACCTCATCTCTGATCCTTTTGTGGTGGCCTTAGTTGGAGCTAAAGGATTTGGGGAGGTGTGAGAGCCAGGCTTTTTCAGAGAATGGAGAGGCCCCAGGAGCAGTCTGGGAAGGGAGGTATGGCAAAGCCTGGCTTTCCTTCAGTGCCCTCAGCTCAGCTTTGGTATTTTGTGTGAGGAGTTCAGCAGGCAGACTGGCCAAGGTGTTTGGAGCTGGGAAAATCACCTGCCGTGTGTCTGTTTGAGTCACCCAAGCCTTCACTTGTTGTTACTTGTTTCCCAAAGCTGATGGGCAGGCAAATGGCTTTGGCTGTGGTGTGGGAGATGAAGTTAGCATCCGTGACAGGCTGTCACAGGTCTGGTCTCCAGCAGGTTTGCAAACTGACAGCAGCACTCAGGGGCTGCTCCCAGTGCCCAGCTGTGCCTCTGGGTGTGTTTGCTACAAGCTGGAATAATGTTTTTCTCTCAGGTGTTTCATTGTGCGGATTAAGACTATCAGAAAGGAGGGAAAAATTTCATCTTCTACCCTAATTCTGTGTATTTAGAAAGTTGTTCTTGCACTGAGGTGATGGAGCACATCTCCTGTGAGGAAAGGCTGGGAAAGCTGGGGGTGTTTAGCCTGGAGAAGAGAAGGCTCTGGGGTGACCTGAGAGCCCCTTCTAGTGCCTGTAGGGGCTCCAGGAGAGCTGGAACAACTTTGGACAAGGGTCTGGAGTGACAGCACAAGAGGGAATGGCTGCACTCTGCCAGAGGGCAGGGTTAGATGGGATATTGGGAAGGAATATTTCTCGGTTAAGGTGGAGAGGCCCTGGCACAGGGTGCCCAGAGAAGCTGTGGCTGCCCCATCCCTGGAAATGTCCAAAGCCAGGTTGGACAGGGCTTGGAGCACCCTGGGATAGTGAAGGTGTCCCTACCCATGGCAGGGGGTGGAATGAGATGAGCCTTAAGGTTCCTTCCAGCCCAAACCATTCTGGGATTCTGTTGTGGCATGTACAAAGCTTTGCCTTTCCTGCTGAGGCTTTCTGGTTTGGAGCTCTGCAGATCCCATGGAAGGTGTGCCCATGGGGCAGTGATCCAACCAGCCTCTCCTCATTCCCAGTGTGTGCAAAGCTGCTGGAAAGTGAGGCTGCCTTTCTCAGGGTGAGCTGGGCAGGGCTGACACTCTGCTTTTGAACTATAAAGCTGTGTGAGTTGTGGTGTTTGATGTGCAGAGGCTGCACATCCTTCTCTGCGGAAGCCGCTGCTCCGCTGTCCTGGGTGCTCAGAGGTCGGTAATTAAAATAGACCGAGGGCTTTCTGAAGGTGAAGTTTTGGAGCACTGCCTGAGAAATGTGCTGATCTCACCCAGCTTCTGCAGCTCTGAGAGGAGCAGCTTCAAACAGGATTGCTGCTTGGTGAATTTCCAGATGTATTTCTCTTCTTCATTTCTGGCTATAAAAAGGAGGGAGAGGAAGGCTCCTGTGTGGTCTGTGACATTCTTTGTGCCCTGCCTGAACTGTTTGGGTCCCACTGGCTGGTGTTTAGCCCATCTGGGCAATAGCACAGTAGAGGGACTTTGGAAAAGTGCTGGAACATATGAAGGTGGAGGCTTGTAAAGGAAACACTCAGTGACCTCCAGCCTTGTCGGAAGTTTATAATGTCCTTGATACTAACTGGGAGGAACCTCTTGAATTTTCTTCTCTGTGAAAGGGAAACCTGAACTCCTGCATTTAGTAGTTGTGCCTTTTCAACCGTTTTCTCCCCAAAGCCCAGCAGGAATATCTGACCACCTCTTTGGGATGCACAGCTGGACACTCAGGGCCTTGTACAGAGCCAGATGTTGGGCACTCAGCTGAAGGGCTGCAAGCCTGGGATTCTCCTCCCCAATGTGCAGTGTCATGACACATGTGCTGCATTCCCTGGAGACGTGGCTGGCCAAGCTAGAGATCCCCCTCTGTCTGCTGACCCCTTCCAGTCCAAGCTTTGGTGGAAGAGGAGAAACTCCAGCAGCCCCTTTCCAGCTGCTGATCCTTGCTGTGAAGATTTGCAGTTGCAAATCCTGTCTTTGCTAAAGACCTGCTGCCTTGCAAACTGTGCAGCTGCAGAGGTTGTGATATTTGAGCAGGTCAGGGAATGTTGCTGGGAAGGAGAAGGAGGGATTGTGGATAACTTGATGTTCCTGTGTAGCGTCCTTGTTTCACTCATTTTCTTTTAAGCTATTTGAGAAACCACAGAATATTCCTTGGGGTTTTAAAACCTTCCTGAGAACTTCAGTTTTTATATTAAGATCGTGTTGGTTACCTTTTCAAATCTGGACATTTGCAAGTTTAGGTAGTAGATGAGAAAGAAATCCTTCATTTCCCTGCTAAAGTTTGTTGGAGGAGAAAACTGACTTATGAGCAGCAATAATTTGTTGGGACATATCTGTGCAAGCAGAATTGTTTTGCTTAGCTTGCTGAGGAGTCACATCATGGGGTGGCAATGGGAACGTGTGGCCTGTGCAATCCTAAAGGTGCCTGGAACAATCTTAAAGGCTATTTTACACAAAGAACATGCATTTAATCTTGTGAGCTGGAGTTAAGGCAGAGTCTGATTCAAAATTTGATTTAGGAGCCTGTTGTCATCTTTGTTGCTGGGGTTCCTGCTTAAACAGTAGTTGGTTGTAGTGATGGTATCTGCTTGAGTGTTTTTTGGAATTCCAGGTCAGGGAGCCTGGATTAGAAGGCTGAGATACCTCAGGAGGCCAAAGTGTCTTATGTAGCAGCAGGTTCCTCTGGAGAAGCCAAAAGCAAGGTGTGCCCTGTGGAGAGGGGTGGCTTTTGCAGAGAATGAGGCTGAAAGGAGCTTCTGGCCTCGTACTCCTTTGTCCTGCTTTAAACTCACTAACATTTTTATTTATACAGATTTTATTGCATTTGCTGTGAGAGACGTTTTCAGTCACTACTTTAGCAGTTACAGAACAGTTTGTCTTAGCTCTGCTTCAAATTTTAGAGGTGGTTTGTTACAGAATTGGTGCCTGTAAAATCATGTGTGTCTTTGCCAGAATTCCCAGGCTACTTTAAAGTCTGTGTTCCCAAACACAGATGTAGTGGAGCCCAGCTCATCCAGCTCCCCTGCTTTTTCCTCCCTGTTGTTTGTACCCTGTACATAACAGCTTAAGCTGCCCTGATCTGAGGGCATCCTGGGCTGCTGGGTTGTTCTGTCATGCTCCTGGAAGGGGATGGATTTTTAGGCACTTGATGGATGCCATGCTGTGAAGGGAGCCAGTAAAAAGAGACAAAAGTTTTGCCTGTCACCTTAGCATGAGCACATCTGCACAGCTTTGTGTTCTTCACGTTGTGGGTTGACACCTATAAAGGCTTCTGCTGGGTTTGGTGCCTCTTGAGGAGGGACTGAGCAGGGTTTAGTTTCCACCTTAAAGTGTTTGGTGTGTTCTTCCCTCACAATTTATGTTCTCTGCAAGAGGATTTTCACCACTTTGCTCGATGGAAAAGAGCCCCTCAGCATCAATGCTATAGCTGATGATATGCACAATGGTGCCTGTTCTGGGAAATGGTGTAACTGCCAGGGAAAGTTTTAGATGTTTTCTGCCCTGGGCAGAACCTGGAGCTGACCTAACCTGGAAATCCACGCTGCTTCTCTGCCTGTGCAGCAGCCAGGAGCAAGCCAGGGCTGGGTCACCTCTGTGCCTCCCAGAGCTGATGGGTGCAGGGCACTGGGATCATTTCCTGCCAGCCCAGGGGCTTTGGGGTGGCTGGGAGTCACTGGGCCACAGCAGCTCTGATTCTGTAGCTTTGTCTGGGTTTAAAAACAAAAGGAAAAGCTATCAAAGGCCTGTGATTTCTCCTTTCTCTTTCTAGCTACTCTTACCTACGACACCCTCAGGTTTGAGTATGAAGACTTCCCTGAGACCAAAGAACCTGTTTGGATCCTTGGCCGGAAATACAGTGTTTTTACAGGTATTTTGTGTGCACAGTGCAGCTTTTAAGGCTCCAGAGGACTTCGTTAGTGTTGCACTTGGGTTTTAGCTGCCATGCTTCTGTCTGGCTGGCCATTTCTGTGGCCTCTGAAATATTTTTTGTGCAGAAAGTTACCATATGAAGTTGTTGGGATGTGCCATGAGGGCAGGGTGGTGGAGGCAAGGAGTGGAAGGATGGTTTGGTGCTTCATAATTTGCCTGTTGCCATCCTGGTTTTGGATTGATTGCAGCTCTGTTGGGGGGGGAAAGGAAGTGCTTTGAGCACAGCAGCACTGCCCTGTCCCTCAGCCAGACTCTGCCTCTCTGTGCCTGTAGACTCTGAGGAGCAGAATTCCTTGGGAGGGTGAGTGGGAGGTGGGTTTAGCTGTCTTGGTGCCCCCCTCATGTGTGTGCCTTTCCATGCTGAACACTTTTCAGAGAAGGAAGAGATCCTGTTGGATGTGACCTCTCGGCTTTGGTTCACCTACAGGAAGAACTTCCCTGCTATTGGTATGTAGTCTGGAGGAGTCTAACGACATCCTGGAAATGATTATAATCCAGTTATCCCTACTAAAACAATCCCCACAGACATAATTTCCATTCATAAGAGTCTGAAATGTGCTTCATCTAAATGATTAGACAGACTTTTTGTTTATCTGATAATGAGAATTCCTCATCCCCTTGGGTAGGAGGGATAGCTGTGTTTTTTTTAAAAGGACACAAGGAGGAGTTTGAGAAATCTGCTCTTTTTCTAGGCAACAGGGGAGGATTTTTGTACTTCATCACATCCTACATCAGTCTGGTGTGAAATACTACTGAATGATGATCTTAGGCTTGAAGTGGATTAAAATGATGAGACCTAGAGAATGATGCAGAAATTGCTGCCTTGTGCATCTGTTCCAGGCTCTACGTGGGGGTTTTGTTTGTCTAGAGGGAGTTAGGTGCCTAAAGTGTCTGCTACACACAGGAGCTGTAGTGATAGGGGAATATTTAATATTTCCCAGTGAGCTCAAATGAGGGTGTCTTGGTTCCTTAAGGCATTCTGCATGGCCTCTTCTAGGGTTTGGGTTTGTGTGCTGGGTGCAAGGTGTATGAGAGGAGACCAAGGAGCAGGTAAATGGGACTCCAAGGCCTACCCATGTCCCCCCCCCGTCACTGTCATCCCCACAGACAGTGGGACAGGAACATGGCTCAGGCTTGGAAAAGAGACTTCTTCCTAACTGGTCCTTCTGGCTTGTGCTGTTCTTTGACTGCTGGGAAGCTCTCTGCCTCACAAGCTCTGAGACATCATTGATGCAGTTTAATGCCTTTAAATTCATGTTTGTGCACCATAGTTAAACATATGTTTGAGAACGAAGGGTTAGCACATATTTCACTGGCTCACAAGACACAATTTCAGTTTCCTTGTGAGTCATTAAAGGCTGTGGGGTGAAGACAGACCCCATTTTCTGAGTCATTTCCCATTTACACCATAGATATGATCTGTATGTCATACACAGCAAACCTTTTTCAGTATTTTTTCTCCCAGTCATCCTTGTTACGGTTCATCCCTTCCCTCTGTGCTAGCTCACTTAATTCTTGTAAGGGTTAAGCAACTGTCTAATGCTAATTTTGTAAAGCATTATCACTTTTGGAATTTGTACGTGTTATGAATCACTGGTGAAATTGTAGAAGACAACTGGTGACCACTGACAAGCTGATTAAATAGTCCTCTGGGTGATTTTTCTCCCTGTTTAGGACCAAAAGAAGAAAGCAGCATTACAAAGACTTGCAGAAGCTGTGCCCAGGCACAGATTACCTACTGTGATCACACTGAACATTTGATCTCTGTTATTTGTAGTAACAGCCAGAGCTGCAGTGGAGGAGCAGCAATTTCCTTTGGAAGGCATGTGAGGGAGATGCTTTTAGCCTTGTGTCCTTTGTCTTAGACTTTCCAGCATGAGCTGATATCCAGCTTTCTCCAACAATATGTAGGATGTGTCTTTTTTTCACTGCTTGGGTAGAGGGTTTTTTGGGCGGATTTTTTTGACCTGACTTCATTGTTCACTTTGAAATGTTATTCATAGCCACTTCAGATGTGGGAATTCCCTGGCACTGGTTTGTTCTGCATGATGAGTTGCCTTCTCAGGATGACAGGAGTCATCTTTAACAAACACCTTTGTGTAGAAATGTGTCTGAATTGGGCTGAGAGTCTGCAGCCAGGCTCAAGTGCTGTTTTTCTCTTGAGAAATTCAGCTCTCTCTTGGGTTATTTGGATTTCCCGTGGAATTTTTTTCCCCTTTCAGCTAGTGTTAGTGGAGTTTATTGATTTGTTTTTAAGGGGTGCCACTAAGTTACTCATCAATAACCACATTTTTTGGTTCTCAGCCTCGGGTGTGTGAGCTAAGCTAGTCCTTATTCCCTGCCTCGTTTCTTGGTGAACCTGCTGCCTATTCATTCTTCTCCCTCTTGGCACTGTCTCACCTTTCATTCCCTGTTTATTTTCCATCCTTGTTTCCAGGAGGAACCGGTCCCACCTCTGACACAGGCTGGGGCTGCATGCTGCGCTGTGGCCAGATGATCTTTGCTCAGGCCTTGGTCTGCAGGCATTTGGGAAGAGGTAAACTTCTTATTTTATGTTTGTTTATTTGCTTTTCTGTGGGTGATGGTACTTTATCCCAGCTCTAAGAATGTTTTCTGTTATTTTAAAATTAGCCCTTTACTGTTGGGAATGCCTCAGATGCTTAGTAATAATGTGACAACGTGAAAATGGAGTTGGTCAGTATACAGGACGAGAATTGCAGCTTGCAGCCTCTGGTTGCTAATAAATACCATGTTGATTTCATATATCCCTTGTCTGTCCTAGACTGGAGGTGGATAAAAGGCAAGAGGCAGATGGATAATTACTTCAACGTTCTTAATGCCTTCATTGACAAAAAAGACAGCTACTACTCCATTCACCAGATAGGTAAGAAGAAAGAAATGCTCAGACATTTCAAATGGGCTAAGGGAGGCTCTCACCTTGATACAAACTTCCCTGAAAAATCAGAGAAACAACCTGTTCCAGTGTTTCCTGTGGGGTGAACAGAACTCAGGTCATAGGGATGGTCAGACACTGGGTAAAGCTTCTTCTGAGGCAACATTGCACTTTGAACTTCTGTGCTGCTGCATTTTGGGGAAAGGATTTGCTCTGCAGTCCTTCAGGTTGTGCTTCTCACCCCCAGGAAACAGTAAATATTGCTGATTAAACAAAGTTTCCAAGTGAGAATTCCTCCCTATTAAATACAAACCTGATTGGGAAGGGATGCAGCGTGGCTGAAATTATTGACTGCATTCCTCTGGATTTTTGTTGTGCTGCAGCCCAGATGGGAGTCGGGGAGGGGAAATCCATAGGCCAGTGGTACGGACCAAACACGGTCGCACAGGTGCTCAAGTAAGTGCTGCCTTTTTCCTTTTCTCTGTTCACTCAGGCCATGGGGCTGCTTGGTGTGTGGTACCTGTGAGCTGACAGGGTTCTGCCTGGCCTTGGAGCATGGGCTGCCTTTAATAAGACCCTCCCTCTTCTCACCATTCTCCCCTCACGTCCATAGATGAGCAGGTGGCTCCCTGGAATAAGCTGGCATTGTCTAACAGCAGCTTTCCCAGGGCAAAGCACATTTCACAGCATAATTCATAACACCAGTCTCTCCTAATCCAGTTTCTCCTCCTTGATACACCACGATCTTTGCCTTGTAGTTGTATTAATCCTTCAATACTTATTTGTTTTTTATTTTCCTCTAGAAAACTTGCAACTTTTGATACGTGGAGTTCCCTGGCAGTACACATAGCCATGGACAACACTGTGGTGATGGAAGAAATCCGTAAGTGTCACATGGAGGTAGAATGTGGTGTATCCTGGGCAGCAAGAGCCCAGAAAAAAGCTGGAGAGCACAACAAGCATGAAGTACATGTTCTGTCTTTGAGAAATTCTGCCCTGTGAGGGAGCCGAGGCCAGAGGAGCTGTGGCTGCCCCATCCCTGGAAGTGTCCAAGGCCAGGTTGGATGGGGCTTGGAGCAGCCTGGGATAGTGGAAGGTGTCCCTGCCCATGGCAGGGAGTGGAACAAGATGAGCTTTAAGGTCCCTTCCAACACTTGTGATCTGTGAAAGCTGTGTCCAGGTGTGCTAAAACAAGCTGAGAATTGCTGTTCTAGGGCAAGGAATGGCCTTGTTTGACTTCCATTTCATCTGCTGATGCCTCTGGATCTGGAGAGGAGGTTTGCTGACCTTCAGACAGCACGTGGGAGCTGCGTGGTAGGCAGTGTCAGACTTGTTTATGGCCACAAGGAGCAAGCAGTAAATGTCTGGTTCTTCTCTCACCTAATTGGTTGGGAGGGTTCTGCTGTTGGGCAGAGTAAGAAAGCCAGAGCAGATCTGAAGAGGAAAAGGGCCAAAATTGGCATGGGGAGGGGATAAGAAGGGAATCCACAACACTTAATCATTTTAGGGAGTACTCACTGGTGGTTTCTTCTTTTTTTCCTTTTTTGTTTGTTTTTTGGGGCATCCTGCCCACAGGCTGGCTCTGGAGGCTGAGCAGCTCTTCTTGCCCACCCTGAGCCTGCCTGCTCTGGCTGCAACACTGCAGGAACCACAGCTACAAAGCTGAGCACCTGCACTGCTGGTTGCTTCAACCCCTGAAGGCCTCAGCAGCCTTCCCATGGCTTTTGCTTCAGGCTAGTTCCTGAGGCAGTGAGCCCACCCAGCACAAACCTTGCAGTGTGCCTGCAAGGGTAGTGCTCTGAAACAGCTGGTGTAGGGTTACAGGTGAGATCGTGGCAGGCACCATTTAGGCTGGCTTGGCTGCCACAGGGCCAAGATCAATAGCCAGGCAATTTTTGCCTGGGGTGCAGGACAGTCACTTTGTAAAGTCACATCTCTTGTCAGGTAGTCTCAGTTGGATCTGACTGAGAAGTTTGTGTTTATCCTTAGATGAAGATATGTGCTGATATCCTTGGCTTAAACAAAGGCCAGTTTTAAAACAGCACTTGGATAATCTTTCATCTTCAGCCTGCAAATATCACTTCTAGAGCTGAAGCATGCTGGCTACAAGGCTTGGGTGTGCTGCAGGCTCTGTGTGGCACTGGCTGTTCAGCACTGATCCTGCTTCAAGGGACGTGGCCATTCAGCTTGCTATGGGCAGGCATGTGTGCTTGTTTTCCTCAAATATGGTTCATAATGTACCTGTTCAGGGCCTGAAAGTCACTGTCTGAGTGGGTCTGATGTGTTACATGTCTGTAGGTTTGTGTTTGATACCTTGTGCCCCAAACATGGTGGATTAAAGTAATGTTGTTTCACACATTTGTTAATTCTGTCACTGATAGGATTCATCCAAAGGTTCTCAGGAAATGCCTTTTGTTACAGCAGTGAAGAAACATAAATCTTTATCCCTTCTGTGTCAGTGTTCCAGGGAAAGGGCATCTCAGCTGGGCCTGAGATGGAGGAGAATCCTGTGCATCACAAAGGTGGTGAGAATCCAAGACAGTTAAAGCCAGTACCTGCCAGCAGCAGCAGCAGGAGAGATGTCATGTCAGATCTGTTGGAATGTGTTGACAATAAATGGTTTGGATCCAGCTGGGAAGCTTTAGGCAGGTTCTGCTCTGCTGTGGCACCACAGACCTGCAAAGCCTGCCAGATAGCAAGGTGAATTTAGCCTGTGCCAAGCTCTCTGCTGCTTAAACTGCAGGTAAATATGTTTGTACACAGTGCAGGATTGCCACGTGCTTTGCCTGATGAGGAAACCTGTAGTGACACCCCATTCAGCAACAGCCCTGGCTTGGCAGCTGATTTCAGATCATTTGAACAGGCAGGCTACTGCAACAAAATTCCTGCTTTAGCAGGAGAAATCACTGCAGATAACGACTTTGAGTTTCCTCGGAATCTCTGGTAACTATATTTGTGCATCAGATGCACATATACACCTTCTCCCTTCTTGAGGAACTGGAAACATCTGTGCAGGTTGTGTCTGCTCCAGAGGCTTTAGATCAAAGTCCTATTTCTTCTCAATTTGGGTATAATATTGTCCTCATTCAGCTGGGTTTCAAGCTCTCAGTAGTGAACAAATACCCAGCTGAAATGGCAAATGGCTGGGATTAAGGTGTTTGTTTACATCATGTCCTACCTGCTAGAGTGTCCTGGTGTTCAGTTTAGGCTGGGAATAAATTAAATGAGCCTTTGGCATTCTGTCCAACTGCCTTGGCTTCATGATTCTTTAATCATGCTGTGGGTTTCTTTGGGGTTTGGGCTGGGGTTTTTTCTCACACACCCAGCAAGTAATTAAATTGGCCAGTGAGACAGGTAGGCTTGGAGTTGTTTCTGAACCACAATTTACATAACCTGGGTGCATTACAGCCTGGCTGTGTTTGTCAAGCCTTTAGGATGATGATGCAGAGTGCTTGTCTCATGTGTATGCCCTGAGGATTTGTGCTGCCCCATATCTTAGAGGCAGAGCTCATGCTGAAATTGCAGAGTTCAATGACTGTACTGCTTTAGGTCTGTAAAGGAGCTTATGAATGATCCCCAACAAAATTTATGAAGGTTTTTGTGACCTTTAGGAAAGTTATAACCGCTCTAGACAGGTACCATGTTTGTATCTTGCTACAGCACATAATTACAGGTGAATATTTCCTGTGTTAACTCATAATGCTGTCCTCACTCAGTTCATTCATATCCTCTGTGAACTCCTCCAGAGCTGGACACTCCAGAACTTTCTGCCTACAAGCTTTGTGAATTCAGGACAGTTGTCTGACCTGCTAATCAACTCATCCAGCTTTGTTGGCAGTAACCAGCAGGTGGTTGCTCAGCTTTCTGGAGGAATTTCCATTTTTGCTGCCGGCAGTTGGTAGCTGTGAGTACAGGGTGCTGTGGCTTGGTGTGAGCTCAGCTGAGGCTGAGCCCTGCAGCAGCCATGTACACACAGCCCCGGCACTCGACCTCTTCAAGTTCTTCTTGGATTTTCAAAATCAAAATCTTCTTGGGTTTAAGTGCTGTAGGCTTTTGGTAAGAGCAGTTGTTGAGCAGAGGAATGACTCAAGGCCTGGAAACAGAGTCCTGATGCCTTGTGCTGCTGTTCCCTTTCCATAGGGAGGTTGTGCCAGTCCAACGTGCCGTGTGCTGGAGCTGCAGCATGCCCTGCCCTGGAGTCAGATGTGCTCTATAACGGGTGCCCAGAGGACGTGGGGCTCAGAGAGAGGCTCCCCCTGTGGAAACCACTGGTGCTGCTGATACCTCTCCGCCTGGGGCTCACAGAGATCAATGAAGCCTATATTGAAACACTAAAGGTAGGGAATCTGGAGCTGAATTCCTGCTGGGACCATGCTTAAGGATCCTGTTATGAATTAACTACTCAGAAGTCATTGCAAAAGAAAAATGCATTTAGAGACAATCCTTGTCAGAGGTCAGGATATAGGCTCTTGCAAGCTGTAGTCAGGAAAATGGGGGGGCTTGAGGGGTTGGGCTTTTTTGGGGGTTTTTTTGGTTTTATTTTTCTTTTGAGGATTTTTCTTCACAGCTTAAATCTCAGCCCCTCTTTGTGTGCAGATGGTACCAACCCACTGAAGCCTTTGTTCAGCACAGCTGTACCCTGCTTGGTGGTAACCTGAGCCTTAGTTAATGCAGTGTTGCACACTCCCCGTGACTGGGATGCTGAAGTTTGTGCTGCAGACTGAGAGCTGTCAGGTGGTGGCAGGTTAGAGTATTAAGAAGCTGCAGAATTTAAGGTATGCACAAGACAGGGAGCACAATACTAGCAAGCACTGAGCTTGGATAAAAGACCTCCAGGTTCAAATTCGTGGGAGGTTATTTCCCTTAACTCAGTGGATCATGCTTGGCTGTTCCAGGTGGATAAGGAACTTAAACCGTTTCCTGAATGATTGTTCCCTTCCTGAGAGCACTGTTGCAGCTCCAGGGATTTTACCACTGATTGCAGCAGAGCCAGGACTTACCCATACCAAGTCCTGCAGTAGTGCAGCTTCTTTCATTTGGTCCACCTGTCTACTCCTGTCAGCAGTTAGAAGTGTTTTTGAGCTGCATCCATGTTCCTAGAAAGACCTGTGTTGCAGCCTGATGGAGATTTTTGGCTGGTTTTGCTGCTAGAGTTGCTGATTTTCCATGTCCCTGTCCCTCTTTCCCACTGCATTTTTGGATGTTTGCCTTTGTTCCCACCTGCTGTTTCACTGTCTGTCAGCTGTGTGTTTTCTGTGTTGCTTTTCCAGCACTGCTTCATGATGCCCCAGTCCCTGGGAGTGATTGGAGGGAAGCCAAACAGTGCTCACTACTTCATTGGCTATGTAGGTGAGTGCCCAGAGGACTCCAAAGACTGTCCAAAGAATCTCCCCCCAGCTAAGACATGCTTGTGGGGTGGCACAGCTCTCCTACTTAGCCTGTGGTGCATGCTGCAGGCTCCTCCTTTCCTGCTGGAAGTGTGGAAGGCTGCTGTGGGCTGAACCTCTCACCTGAGTGATGTAGATTTGAACAGTGGCCATAAACTTTCACTGCTTAACACTAAATCTGGTCTGCTTCCTGCATTCAGAGCTGACCGACCTCTGCAGCTTGGCTGGATTTAACTGTTCTTTAGGTGTTCCTCAAACCCTACAAACTCTTACTACTCTCCTCCTTCCCTCTGGTTTCCTCTCTGCCGGAGACCTCAGGTTATTTGTGCTTTAGATTTCTGGGGTCTATTTGAGCTCACCCAGGAAGGCATGAGCAGGAGCAGTACCCAAATAGTGCCTGTGCCTCAATCCCAGGGTGTGACAGCAGAGTGGCCACCGTAGTTGTGCTGGCAGCTGTGCCTGGCTGAGAAGCATTTGGGGAAGTGGCCGAAAGCGAGGTGTCCCTGGAACGTGGATTCCTCTCTGTTGTTACAAGAGCTGGCTCAGCCATTGCTCTTCCTCCTCTCTCACCACTTCTCAACTTCTGGCGTGGTTCTTCCTGTTGATGTGTCGTTGTCTCTGTGCCCAGGTGAGGAGCTCATTTACCTGGATCCCCACACCACGCAGCCAGCGGTGGAGCCCAGTGAGAGCGGCTGCCTCCCTGATGAGAGCTTCCACTGCCAGCACCCTCCCTGCAGGATGAGCATCGCCGAGCTTGACCCCTCCATTGCTGTGGTGTGTCCTGTTCCTCCTGTTCCCCATCAGCCAGGAGCAATGCTGGGTGCCCCCTGTTCCACAGGCAGCTGGCAGAGGCAGTGGTGATGGGCTGGGTACTCTGCAGTGCTGTGCTCTGGGCACGTGCTGCCCTGGGTTTTGGTGACGCTGGTAAAGCAGCTCCTCACAGAGAGTGGCTTCTCCCAGGGAAGTCCCCCTTGCATTAAATACCATTCCTCATGGAGCAGTGTCATTCTCTTGGGTTTAGTTTGGGCTTTGATTCCAGCCTTTTGATGGGCAGATCTGAATCCATTCCTGAATCCATATGATGATGCACCATGTTTTCTGTTGAACATAGGATGCCTGCCCTTTGTTCCTCCTGGTTTTCCTTCTGCAGTAAAGAAAATACTGATGATTCCAGCACTTGGATAGCCTGGACACATCAAGTCTTTGTGGAGTGTTCAGTTTAACAGGGCAGTGTGAGGCACATTTTTAAAGCAAGGCAGTCAGGAGTAGTAACTGCTTCCAGTCCTGATCATATTACTTGGTGTTGACACAGGGCCTTAAGTCTGAAATGATCAATCTAAAATGTAGACAGATAAAGTCTTTTTCTTTTTTTTTTCCCAGGGCTTTTTCTGCAACACAGAGGCAGACTTTAATGACTGGTGCCAGCAAATCAAAAAGGTTTGTGTTTATAGATCTGGTCAGACATTGGAATAGGCTGCCTAGGGAAATGATAGAGTCTCCGTCCCACAAAGTGTTCAAGAGGCACGTGGATGTGGCACTTGGAGACATGGTTTAGTGGTGATATTGGCAGTGCTGGGGGAATGGTTGGATTTGAAGATTTTGGAGTTATTCTCCAACTTTAATGAGTCTCTGATTCTCTGTCCCTGGAAAATCAATATCAGGTATTGTTTTGTTTCCAAACCACTGCACAGAGACCATGTTCTCTGTAGCATGACCCCATTTTAAGCATATTAAAATAGTTTATTAACCTACCAGAAGGAGCACAGCTCTGAAATCGTGTTGATGATGTGAATCAAAAGCTTTGAAAAACATTTTTCCAGCTACAGTGAAGTCCCAACAGATCATGATTACCCCTGAAGTGCACCAGCAGTGCAGAGCTGTTGATTCTCACAGCCCTGCTGTGTCTCCACAGCTGTCCCTGGTCAGAGGAGCACTGCCCATGTTCGAGCTGGTGGAACGCCAGCCCTCACACTTCTCCAACCCCGACGTCTTGAATCTCACACCAGGTGAGGCCACGCTGGGAGGGAGAGCTGAGGGTGAGCCGGGCCCTTTGGGTTTCTGGAAAGCATGTGGAATTACATGCTGACTTCTAGCGTGTTCCTGTTCCACCTGGAATTTAACCTGGAGCTCTCGGGTTAATTGATGTAGTTCTTTGGCTTTCAGCTAGAGGTTTGTAGATCCCACAGTGTCTCAGGATGATTTTTGGAATAATCTGTGTATGGCGATGGTGACTGAGCAGAAGAACAAACAAGCTCATAGGCTTGTATATTCACTCTGTGGTTTCTGAAGGGATGCTATGAGGAATCAAAAGTGTCCAGTGAAAAGGCTGAAAACCAAGGTTGTAGGTAAAGAAAATGCTCCAGGACAGGGCTGGTCACACTTATTCCAGCATAAGGCACTCCTTCCTGGCACGTACCACTACCAGTGGGAAAAAGGACAAGTGCTGGGCACTAATCTTGCCTGTCAGGCTCTGCTTATCACATAAATAACATGAGCAAACATTGCAGGAGATAAAGCCATTGGCTGCTTCTGCCAAGAGCAGTGAGTGTGTGTGGGCAAGCCTACCCTGTCACCAGGCATTGGGTGGCCTCCTGGCAACCTGCACTGCTGCTCCTCCCCCTCCCTCTGCCCTCCTCCCTTAAAAGCTTTCATTATCACACTGTCCTTTGCTGTTAAGCATGCTTAATTCCCTTAAACTGTTAATTGATCCTTGCCTGTCTTAAGTTGTCCCTGATATTGTCTTTCCTACTCTTAAAAATGTTTTTGTAATGGACTACTTGTCCTTCTCCCTCTTCCCTGGCTTGTAGAGTCTCTCCCGTCTGCTAAGGCCATTCCATTTCTGTTAGTCCTGTCTCTCACTAGGACTAGTAAAAAGGCCTTTCAGGGCCTAAAGGGGTTCCAAGAAAGCTGGAGAAGGGCACACAGTGACAGGACAAGTGGGAATGGCTTTTCATTGCCAGGGGGCAGGGATAGACCGGACATTGGGAAGGAATTCCTCCCTGTGAGGGAGGTGAGGCCCTGGCACAGGCTGCCCAGAGAGCTGCCCCATCCCTAGAATTGTTTGAGGCCAGGTTGGACAGGGCTTGGAGCACCCTGGGATAGTGGGAGGTGTTCCTGCCCATGGCAGGGGTGGCAGGACTGGATGATCTTTAAGGTTCCACTCCAACCTAAACCATTCTGGGATTCTGTAACTTCCAGCCTGAACTAATAAAGGTTTCTCCTTTACTTCCCCCCATGCTAAAGTTGCTTCCTTCCCCTTTAACTGTGAGCTCCTTCTTCACCATGTAGTTGGAAGGGTGGAGAGGTGGGATCAGTTAACATTCCTTTTCCTCACAAAGTACTAATTGCTTTTAGGAGAGCGCAGGTTGTAATTACATTCCCTAACCGTTGCACCAAAAACATTTGCAGCAGAAACAATTCTCTAATAGTAAGGGGTAAATGTATCTGTTAATTGGGACAGAAATCTTCATGGGTTTTAGTCCAGAGTTGGGCACAGTCTCCTGTTTTGAGCCTCTTGAGGCAGAACAGTCTCCTGCTAATGCAGAGCTGGGGCACAGAAAGGTTGTAGAAAACAGTGGCAGTAGAAATGTGTTTGGATCTGTGAAGGATAATGTGCTTCTGTGCTCCATGTAATTCTCCAGTGCATTTTCCATACCACTGACATGTTCTTACCCTCCTCAGAGCCCTGACTTGGGTTAGTCACTGAGTCTTGGAACTTGCAGGCACTTGGCACTCAAATCGTGATGCCCTCCAGCTGCTGGTCTGACAGTCACAGCATCCCACTGAGGCAGCACTTTCTTCTTCTCTTCCAGACTCCTCTGATGCCGACAGATTGGAAAGGTTCTTTGACTCGGAAGATGAAGATTTTGAAATCCTGTCCCTTTGAAAACAAATAGGAAACTGACTCTGCAAATTTATGTATGTGTGGGGAGAAGGGGGGAGGGAAGCTCCTTCGAGAGCCTGGGGCTACCGGTTTTCATAGGCGCTTGCTGCCATCCCTGCCTCCTGTCCATCCTGGCATTCCGTGCAGCCTCGGAGCGGAGCGCGCAGCGTCTGCAGTGGGATGAAGAACCCAGAGGGTGTTACAGCCTTACTGGCTGCAGTTGGAATTTCTCAGCAGCAAACAGTTGCTGGAAGTGGATGCAGTGGTGCTTAGGAGTTCAAAGCCTATCTGTGTTACATCAGCAGGTCAGCTGGGCCTTCCGGGGGAGGCACGGAAATCGTCAGAGCGCTGAATCCTTCCATGGGGACTCCCCTCTGAAGCTTAAGTAGAACCCACCCATCATTTAGCAGGAGAAACGTCCAGTTAATGCCTTTAGCAGCTTCCCTTCTCACTGATCAACCTGGACTGCAGCTCACAATGCCAGGGAACAGCAGCCACATCCCACAGACAGCTGTGAAGCCTCCGGAGTGCAGGTCCCTACGGTACAACTCCTGTTCATGCTCTGCAGGACACTCCACACTACTTCTCTTGTTCACACCCTATGGAAAGGGAATTGAGGGAACTTCTAAGTGACTGGGAATAAAATAAGTGAAGTGTGGAGCAGTGCTATGCTGCTGGGGAGCATCTCAATCCCAGTTTAAATAGCAGAAGGAATGGAAGAATAGAAAATGGTGTGTGTTGCTCAGTGAGTCAGTCCGTGTGCTTCTACAATGGAAATAGTGTCTACAGCAAGTACCTTCAGGAAAACTGCTTTGAACAGAAAACTGAATTCCACAGCCCTGGGAAAAAAAGAGTCCAGAGCTGGGAGAGCTGAAAAGGGGCAGCAGGGATCTGCCAGGATGCTTCTGCCTGTCCCCCAGTGTGGTGGCATGGCACCTAGGGAGTGATGTTGTCCTGCCAAAACCCCAAGCTGTAAAACCTCTTGAGATGCCCTGGGTGGGTTGGTCAGCACTTCTCCAGCTACTCCTGTCAGACATTCCCTTTCCAAAGCAGAAGAGGTGCCTGAAGGTCAAGCAGGTTTCTGAGCTGTGTCAGTACCTTGCCTCTGCCAGCTCCCCTCCCTGCGGAGTGTGCCCAGAGGTGCTCTAGCAGCTAACCTGGAGAAACCCCTGTCAGGTAACCATCCCAAGAAGGGCAGAATGCCTTGAGAAGGTCCAAATATACTGGAAATTTTAGCTACTTTAAGATGGTAGCTCTGCCTAGGGCCCTTCTCCACAGAGAGAAAGGTAAACCGTGGAGGAGAGCTGTCTCCATGCACAGTGCAAGGGAAGTTGCTGCCGTAGTTTCCTTGGCGTGTGCTGCACACTTCAACCCTGTTTACAAGGCTTTGGTTTGTGCATTCAGGTTTGGAACCTGTCAGATGACGGTGGTGTGCCCAAGGGTGGTGCCACCAGGCTAGAAATGACCAGTTTCCCCCGTGACTGACCTACTGATGCTCTAACTGTCCCTGTGATACCTGAAAGCAGAGGTTTGAACTGGGAACCACAATGCTTCTGTCACTAAATTATTATTTGCTGCTTTCTGCCTGCTTCTCCTCTTCTCTCTTGTAGTCAGGAGAAGAGGCAGCAGAGGAAGTGGGGCTGTGCTCCATTCATCTGCTTTCAGTTTCTATCTGAATAAACAGATCTAAAATCTTTGCCTGTCCTGATGTCCTTGCACATGTTGAAGAAAGGTGGTCAGTAGTATGCAGTACACCAGAAGAGTCCAGGGAGCAGAGGGGCTCCAAGAGAGCTGGAGGACTTTAGACAAGGGCCTGGAGGGACAGGACAAGTGGTTTCCCACTGCCAGAAGGCAGGGTTAGATGGGCTACTGGGAAGAAATTCTTCCCTGTGAGGGTGGTAAGGCCCTGGCACAGGGTGCCCAGAGAAGCTGTGGCTGCCCCTGCATCCCTGCAAGTGGCCAAGGCCAGCCTGGAAGGGGCTTGAAGCAACCTGGGACAGTGGAAGAGTCCCTGCCCATGGAAAAAGATGATCCCTAAGATCCCTTTCCAACCCAAATCAGTTTGTGATTCTGCTGTTTCTTTCATGTTCATGGTTTTGTGCTTATGGACAGCTCTGCCAGACAAGATTTTACCTGAGTGTTGACACAACCCCAATAATGGAGCTAAGCTCAGATCTTTAACAGGTATTTCTGGCTTTTCAGTCCCAGTATTACTGTCAGTGTTACTGATGCAGCATTGCAGGGGCTCACCTCCTTCACCAAGAGGGTCTGGCTGCCAAGTGCTGGGCTGCTGTGGAGGGAAGGCAGTAGCTTTTGCCATTGCACCAGATGCTTGTATTAGCAGTTTTGTTTTCAATATTTATCCTCCTCTCCCTGCTCGTTAATCAGTTCAGTCTGCCTCCCTCTGAGTTGGAGAGGATTTAGTCTGTGGAGATCAGAGCAGTCCACCCTACTGGAAGGAGAGTCAAACATGCAGCAGAGAGAAATCTCCTGGCCATGCCCATCTCTCAGTGTCCCTTGCAAATGATTGACATTCTAGTTTGTTCTGGTGATTTAGGTGATTCAGAGCTGGTGTGGTTTCAAACTGCACTGGGGTGTATTCAGGAGCCACAAGTGACTACCTCTCATCTTGGCCAGTCTGAAATAATTTATGTGCCACTTATCCTCCAAACTGGCCTTGCTATGAGCTCATCCATCTATTTCAGGCTCTTACCTGCTCACAGCTGTCCAGCACTGCACAGCTGGGGAGAAGGCTTGAATTCACCTCTCCCTTTTTTTCCACAGCTCTAGCAGCTTTCCTTGGGTTTAGTGCTTGAACTGCAGTACTTTCACCTCCCATATATCCTTCTGGAAGACAAATAATCATACTGAAAAAAAAAAAAAAAAGCCCTGTGACAAATGCTTAAAAGAATAATTTATTAGCAAATCTTCTACAAACTGGTTTGAGCGTGAGGGGGAAGCATTTACTAGAGAGGAAGAATGATCAGAAACATGGCAATTCCCTAAACTTGGGAACTATCTGTGTCCAGGGATGGCCCTGGGCTCCACATGCACATCAGCACTCCACGGCTGAAGCTGGAACAAGAGCTCCTGCTTGGGAGAGGAAGGAATTTGATACATGGTCATGGCATACTCATTTGAAAAATGCAGAAGGGAGTGCGCAGGATGGAGGGGAGGAGCAGATAGTAACAAGGACACCAGCAGCATGTTGGACCCAAAAGAACACACAGGATCTAAGCTGTAGCTGCTGAGATGTCAGTTATCCAAGTGCAGAAGACGTGACCTTTCCCTTATTCTTTCAGACCTCTGTGAAGTTTCATTTCCACAGTTCTCCCAAAGGTTTATTCTGAACCTCCTGCATAGTTTCCTCTGCAATGGATTTGATTTCTCTGTGCAAGTCTTCAATGCTCTTTGAAGCATCCACTGTCTGTTTCCAAGACAACAAAAATACAGGATAGATAACACAGAAATGTGTTACTGGACGCCAACAAATGAGAAAAACCTTGTTGTTAACATCTGCTTATCCCCCCATTACTCAATATTGTTACTGTTCCTGAGTAGTGAAATGAGCTAACTACACCTCCTCTCTGCAATTTCTGGAGTGGATTTGGGAGAAATCAATATATGTAGGAATAGATTCAAGAAGCAGACATGAGGGTGGGTGAAGGGAAACAGAACAAACTGCTGCAGCGTGTTGTCTGCAGGCAGTGTCTGGGCTGTGACAGACCTAGGGCTTCCTCCCAGGTGCACCAAGAGCTGACCAGGGTCTCCTGGCACAGGGAAGTGCCCTCTCTGACACATTTCACAGTGCCTTTGGCTGGCCCCCAATGAGCAGAAGTGAGAAGGAGCAGCACAGGGATGTGACAGGCAAAATTTGGGAACTCTCACTAAAGACCCCCACCCCAGTCCTTAACAAGCCCATTAAGAGTTATAATCCCTCACCTTCCAGTTTAAGGTCTTGTCCTCCATTAGGCAATAGAAGGACTGAAGAACTTTCTCTTGGAAGGAGCTGGTCTCATAACGTTCGTGTCCAAAGTTCCCTCGTTCTGCTGCTGCTTCTGGATTTAACTGAAGGAACAGGATCAGGTCTGGCTTTGGGAGTCCAACATCAGGCTGTTTGCACCAGTCCAGGCAAAAGTTCTGTCCCAAGCAAAGACAACCAACTTTTACACACAAAGACAGGAAAGCAGCAGGTTGGCTGGAGAGTGAGGTGGGAAAGGAACTGCCAAGGACAGCAGGAATTGCAACTCAAAATACTCAGCACAGGCTACAAACTGAAAAGATGATATCCCAGCTTACCATGTGGGAATTCAGTCCTGGTTTTGTCAGATGTTCAGCACCTTTTGTGCCTATTTAAGTTGCAGAGAGTGAAAGCTTTCCATGACTCTTCTGCAGATCCCATCTGAGCTCTACCAAGGCACATTCTGAGCCTCCACACAGCCGTCACCACTCCAAAACTTGCTCAGTCCAAAAGAAAGCTGCTCCCAAACACAAACACCACACAGCTGCAATGCAGATCTCTCTGAGCCCACGGAGGCTCCTTCCCAATACTCACCTACCCAGGAATTTCAGCCTAGACACAACAGATGTAGTTTTCCAGCTTTGACAGGTCCAAAGACTTTGATCAGGGCATGTGAATCCATGATGTTGGTGAGACTACAGAGTCCACTTACTGCTCATCCACAAGTTAAATCCCTCTAAGAGGAGCTGGCACATTTGCCCTCCAGTTTCTCCTCAGATGCTCTGTATCCTGGTAATCTGGGTGTTTTTTGGATGTATGTGCAGTGGGTTTTTCAATCCCATGAGGGGATAAGAGAAGCTGGAAGTGCCACAAGATTCTGGGTGTGAGCTCTGGCAGCCAGTAGACTTTTCTGTGAGGTAGAAGCATCTCCCCTTCTTCTGGAAATGTTTCTTGAGTGAAAAGCATGCCAAACTGCATTCTTTCAAGAAGCAGAGGAGGTCCCTTCCAGCAGCAAAGCATGCCATCCCTGCTTCCCAAGGGTGGCATCTGCATGGCTGAGCCCTGCAGGTCACCAACTACATTCAAAGAAATGTAGACACTTTAAAACATCATTTTTCCCCCAGCAGAAAGTAGTAGAACATTCCTTGCTGTGCCCACGTGGATTTGGGATGACTCAGCTCACGTTAAAACATCCTGGCTCTTAATTGGGGGCTTTTGCAGACACCTGATTAGCACCTAAATGCTTCAATGCATCTGTCTCAGGGTTAAGCCCCAAGCTACACAATGTCCAGGAAAGCAGGAGGGTGTAAGAAGATGCAGGTGAAGGTGCAGGGCTTGGGGCCCAGGATCTCCTCAGTCCTTCCAGGAAACAGGGAAAGGCTTGGGCAAGAATAAATGTAGGTCACAGCTAGTGCTGCAGGCATGACTGGAGTTTCTGTGACCACAGGATACTCTTAGAGGATTGATGGCTGCTCAGCAGGAATAGGACACATCTGATGGAGTGGGACAAGAGTGTCTGTGCAGAATGGCTCAAAGGGAGGCTGACAGAGGTGACTTGTTCTGAAAGCAGGGACAGGCCAAAAGGCACAAGTGGGAATGCCAGAAATTCAGGTTAAATGAAGAAATCACTTTTATTCTGAAAGTGAGCAGAGAAGAACTCAGAAAGGAATGAATATACATCCCTGAAGATACTCAAACCTTGGCTGGATGTAGGCCCAAGCAGCCTGCTTATGTCAGCCCTGGGGGAGGCTGGGCTTTCTGAATTCCACAGGTCCCTTCTAATGGATGTGGGTCTGTTTCACAAATGTAATGGGCCAGCAGCCTGAGCAAGCACAGAGAGTCTCTAATAAAACTCCCAGAATCATTCTCCAGAGTCACACAGGTCAGCTTCCAGTCCAGAAATCTGTCCAGATTTACAAAAAATCAACAAATAAGTTTCTCCGCTTATTCTGGGGAAGGGCAGACCCATGTTAATATCTGAGCTGAAACTTCAATCCCTCACTTCCAATCCTCATTTCCCAGAAGAAGAATGGCCCCTGGGCCATTCACAGCAGCAGCCTCTACCTGGAGCTGCCCCCCCCAAGCAGAGAGAGGGGCAGGGGCTGCTGCAGGTCTCACTCACCCCTTTGGCACTTGTGAAGGCCACTCCAGAGAAGGCGTATCTGTCAACCACCACCGTGATCCCTTGATGGAGTTTCTCTTTCATCATCGGTCTGAAACCATGTGGGAGAGAAAATAATAAAGTTGCACTCCTTTCTAGTGACAGAAATGAAAGGAGTTCATCTAAAACTCCAAATGTGTCATCATTAAGGGAGATCACTGGCAGGGGCAGCTGTGATGCAGATGGCAGGTGAAGAGCTGTTTGTGTTCACCAGGCATTGACCAAATACCCTTTCACGACACCCAAACTCAGGGTTCCAAGCCCTGGGCACTACTCTAGGCTGATGACAGATGAGCTATATTGACATGGACAGCTGAGTCCTCTTCCCTTTTTAGGTGGAGCAGTAGATTTTGTGATACGCTCTGCCACCTTTATTCATGACAGCAGTTCTTAGAGAACTGTCATTATTTGCCTTCTGTTCTCCCAGTCTAATTGGCATTTACAGCACAGCCAGAAGAGCTTTTCTGTAAAATGAGCACGTTTTGAAATGTTTCTTTCCAGGCAAAAACAACAGCCAACACTGATTTTCCCACATCCACACACAGACTGTGACTAAAGCAAGGACAGCCAGTTATGGCTGAACATAGACTTTGGCTACAGGGGAAATTTGGGCACAATTCCTTAAGCACTGTCACTCACAGGGACTGCCTGGCAAAGCAAGGTATCTTCAGGAAAGAGAGTAAATTCACAGTCTAAGCTGATTCAGTCTCAGCTCCCCAGTTTTTTTAATTCAGTACAGCACAGGAGTTGGAAATATAGCAACAATGATTAAAAAAAACCACCCTCAAACTGCGGGATCTGATCTAAGATTACAAGGGCAGGGTTAGATGGGATATTGGGAAGAAATTCTTCACTCAGAGGGTGGGCAGGCCCTGGTACAGGTTGCCCAGAGCAGCTGTGGCCGTCCCTGGATCCCTGAAGTGTCCAAGGCCAGGTTGGACAGGGCTTGGAGCAACCTGGGACAGTGGAAGCTGTCCCTGCCCATGGCAGGGGTGGGACTGGATGGGCTTTAAGGACCCTCCATTCTGTGATTAAAACCAAAACGCTAAGAGTTTTGGTTTTAATCACCATTTCCAGCCTGTTTCCCTGTCTAAACAGGATCACATTCTTGTGCTTTCTGTACCCACTGCAAGCTCAAACCCCGTGGCACTCAACACCACACATTCTTCTTTTACAACTGAACAAACATCATCTTTACACGTGTTCCCAGCGGTTGGCAGAGAAGAGCAGGTGAATGGTGTGGTCCTCCAGGTTCTTCTCCCTCCCCAGGTAGGAGCTGATCAGCTGCCCAATCTCTGTGGTTCTGTCTGCAGGAAAGACAAGAAGATGCAAAGGCTGCCCCAAACTGCTCTTCCCAGATGAGTGTCCATCTGTTCAGAGAGTCTGTCTGTCATGGGTGGGAGCAGGGCAGGGTCTATCTGCCTGTCATGGATGGGACAAGGTCAGTCCATCCAGGCTGGGAGTCTGTCTGTCTGTCACGGGTGACACGAGGTCTGTCCAGGGTGAAGGGAATTTTTATTTGTCACAAGCGGGAGGGAGGTCAGTCCGTCAGGGGCTGGAGCTCTACCTGCCTACAGGTGGGGAGGAGGTCGGTCCATCCAGGATGACAGTCTGTCTGTCTGTCTCTCCGGGACGGGAGGGGTCTATCCGCCCGCCGCGGGTGACAGCCGGACACACATCCGGGCGGGGGGATCCATCTGTCACGGGTGGGAGGTGATCGGTCGGTCAGGGCTGGGGGCGCTCCCTCAGCGGGTCAGCCCAAAGCTCGGACGGCACCCGCCCCCTCCCCAGAGCTCACCCCAGCCGCGCCGTACCCGGGAAGCGGAGGAGATCGGCGCGGTGCCCGGCTTCCCTCAGGGCCTCCACGAGCCGGCGGCCCTGGGTGCTCTTCCCCGCTCGATCCACGCCCTCCAGCGCGATCAGCGCTCCGCGCCGCGCCGCCATCTTCCCGCGCGCCGCGCCGCCCCGCCCCTTCCGCCGCGCCCGCCAATCCGCGCTCGCCACGCCCCTCATGAATATGCAGCGGCGGCGGCGGCGGCGGCCAATGGGCGGCGCGCGCGCCGCGCATACGGGATGAGGCCGCGGGCCTTGTCATGCGAGCCCGGCGCGCGGCGGGGAGCGGCGCGCGGGCCGCAAGATGGCGACTGCCATGTACCTGGAGCACTACCTGGACAGTGAGCGCGGGGCGGGGGCGGCGGAGGGGCCGGGGCGGCGGCGGCGGGGTTGGGGCCGGGCGGCGGTCGGAGGCGGCGGCGGCGGGGAATTAAAACTGCGACAACGGGCAGCGCGGGGGTGGGGGGGAGTGGATTGATTGCGGTATTAGGCGGCGCAGGCTACACATAGTGCGCGCCCGGGAGTGGGAGGTGAGCCATGGCCGGCTGTGGGGACTGAAGAGCCCGGGGCCTGCCCCCTCAAGGCTGGGCCGCCGGTGCCCACTCAGTGCCCAAGGCTGGCGTGCTGAGCTGAACGGGCCGCTCACGGTACGTGCTTCGCCGGAATTGGTTGGGGTGGCAGAAGGACCCTAAACTCCTCTCGTGGCAGCCCCTTGCTCGGCACAACTGCGTGACAGGTGGCTCAGAGCGTTTAATAGGTCTCGGGCCAGGATTGAAAACTACCGTGCGAACTGCAGAGGAACTTCCCGCTGAGGCGGGAGCGGATCAGGAAAGAAGGTACGTGCGGCGTCTCGAAGCAGAGGCTGAGGGGAGCCTGGCCGCGGATGGGAAGAGCCAGGGGAGGCTGGCTTTAGAGGACATTGTCTCTCCTCTCCTGCTGTCCTTTCTCTCAGCCTTTCAGGCTCTGCAGTGTTTGTTTCCTGTGCGTAATTTCACATTAGAGGTTGGTTTTGGGTCCAGTTAAATTCGTAGATCTGTGATTCACTGTACTCAGGGCCAACTGGATGGGCCTTCCTCCACGTATTTCCATCTGAAAAGTTCCAGATGTGCCTTGAAGGTGATTTTTCCGCCTTTTTGAAGTTTTTTTGGCAGTTGGGGCGGCACATTAATGATTTTCATTTTGAACCATCAACGCGAAGTGAGCGGCGCAACAAATAAAATGGGTTCCATTGGGAAGAGAGGATGAAACTGTGACCGTGGTTCGTTTTGATCTTAACTGGGAATTAGTTGTAAATTACCTTCTGAATGAGCCTGTACAACATTCAAAAAAAGCAGTTGCGCACACCAGGGTCAAAGGGGAACACCTTTAACTTAAATGGTTTTGCATTCGAAAATGAAAAATGCATAAGGAAATGAGGGGGATAAGACGTCCGGAAGGTCTCCTCGGTGGAAATAGAAAACCAAAAACCTCTTTTTTTTTTTTTCTTCAAGACAAGAACAGCCGGATTGAAGGCTGGCAGCAGCATTACATTGAGTCTGTGAGGAACATGTTACCTGAGGAGAGAGTGGAGCACCTGCGGAAGATCCAGAGTGCATACAGCACGTGTAAAGAGTACAGTGATGACAAAGTGCAGCTGGCCCATGCAGACCTAGAGAAGGTGAGCCATGAGCCATGAAAATTATGGGGCATCTCTGCAATGGTGGATGGGAGATGCTTCACCGGTGACAGCTTCCTGACTTCTTCTTATGTTTTCTTTTTTTAAAGCGTACATTCTTACCAAAAACAAAATATTAGTCACAAAGCTTATGTTTTCCCTGTGCAGTCCCCAAAAAGCTTCTCCTTGAACCAGGTTTCTATTTTGCTGAAAGCATAGTGAGTTTGGTCCCCCTTGGATGGTGCTTGCAAATTGACCCCACTCCTCCTCCCCAGCAGCTCTTGTCACTGTAATTATCAGGGCACACATTGAGCATATGTTTTTTAAGCCAGTGCTGCGTACTATGTTGTGGAGGACAGCAGGGGTTATGCTTCAATTGCCTTGGTTCTTGACATCAAAATTTCCTTGATGGCCATGGGGAGAAATCCTACTCTTCAAGATTCAGCTGTCCTCTTTTTTCTCCTTTTTGCCCTATCCCTTGAATCATTATACGACAAATGTTTACCCTGAGGAAAGTCGCATGAGGGGAATCTTTGACTGTACTAATGTTTGTTGGTCGTATGGCAGAGGATTGCTTTGGGGTTTGCTCATGCTGCCGTAGAGGTTGATTGCCATCAAATACTTAAAGAAGGAAATATGTCCCAGGAATATCAATGCCCTAAATAATGACATCATTTAATGGCAAAGTTCAGCAGAACGTTGGGGTGGGGCTTAAAACCACGCTCTGAAAGTCATTGTTTCAGCCAGGATTAGTAGCTAATTAAATGTGTTGGAGGCTAGTCAGCCTCTGGGTGTATTTATTGTTAAACTGTTTGGATTCACGTGACCAGTGGCAGTAAAGTACAGGAAAA
>CM031865.1:25158153-25229646 GCA_018697195.1 Certhia americana
TAGGCCTGTACTTTTTGAATTCCACAGGTCCCTTCTATGTGATGTGGTTTCTGTTCTCACAATGTAATTGGCCCCCGCATCCTGAGCAACACAGAGAGGTCCCCTAATAAAACTCCCATAATCATTCTCCAGAGTCCTACACAGGTCAGATGCCAGTCCCCCGGAATCTGTCCAGATTTACAAAAAATCAACAATAATTTCTTCTTCTCCGCTTATTCTTTGGGGTGAAGTCAGACCCATGTTAATAGCTGAGCTGAAACTTCAATCCTCACTTCCAATCCTCATTTCCCGAAGAAGAATGGCCCCTGGGCTTCCAATCAGCATCCTCTACCTGTCCTGCCCCTCCCCCCAAGCAGAGAGCAGGGGCAGGGGCGCGCAGTTCTCACTCAGCCCTTTGGCACTTGTGACGGCCCTCCAGAGAAGCGATTCTGTCAACCACACCCTTGATCCCTTGATGGATTTCTCTGTTCATCATCGTCTGAACCATGTGGAGGAAAATAATAAGTTGCACTCCTTTCTAGTGCCAGAAATGAAAGTTCATCTTAAATTCCAAGTAATGTCATCATTAAGGGAGATCACTGGCAAGGGCAGCTGTGCTGCAGATGGCAGGTGAAGAGCTGTTTGTTGTTTCACAGGCATTGGACCAAATACCCTTTGTTTCACACACCAACTCAGGTTCCAAGCCCTGGGCAACTACTTTAGGCTGATGACAGCTGAAGCTATAATTGACAAGCCAGCGGTCCTCTTCCCGTTTTAGTGGAGCAGTAATTTGGTGTACGCTCTGCCACCTTTATATTCATTGAAGCAGTTCTTAGAGAACTGTCATTATTCCTTCTGTTCGCCCAGTCTATGGCATTACGCACAGCCAGAAGAGCTTTTCTGTACAATTAGCACGTTTTGGAAATGTTTCTTTCCAGGCAAACACAACACCCACCGGATTTCCCACATCACACCACTGTGACTAAGCAGGACAGCCAGTTATCTGAATAGACTTTTTGCTACAGTGGAATTTGGGCACAATTCCTTAAGCCTGTCCACTCACGGGACGCTCTGCAAAGCAGAGGTATCTTCTGAAAGTAGAGTAAATTCACAGTCTAAGCTGATTCAGTTCCCTCCCCATGTTTTTAATATTCATACAAGTCACAGGGAGTTTGGTGGAAATTAGCAACAATGATTACAAAAACCACCCTCCAACTGCGGATCTGATCTACTATTACAAGGCAGGGTATTATGGGATATTTGGGAGAAATTCTCACTCAGGTGTGCATCAGCCCTGGTAAGTTGCCCAGTATCAGCGGTGGCTGTCCCTGGATCCACTGAAGTCCAAGCCAGTTGGTACAGGGCTTTGATCAACCTGGCTAGTTACAGCTGTCCCTGCCCATGCAGGGGTGGGACTGGCTGGGCTTTAAGCACCCCCATTCTGTGATAACCCCAAAACGGGTAGATTTTTGTTTTAATCACCATTTCCATCCTTTTCCCTGCCTCTAAACGATCACAATTCTTGTGCTTTCTGTACCCCTGCAAGCCAAACCCCCGTTGCCTCACACCCACATTCTTTTTCTTCTTTGACCCTGAACAAACATACCTCGTTACACATGTCCCATCGTTTGGCAGAGAAGAGAGTGAATTTGTGGTCCTCCATGTTCTTCCTCCCTCCCCAGTAGGAGCTGAGCGCTGCCAATTCTGTGGTTCTGTCTGCAGAGACAAGAGATGCAAGGCTGCCCACACACTGCTCTTCCCAGATGCTTGTCCATCTGTCCTAGAAGTCTGTCTGTCACGGGTGGAGCAGGGCAGGGTGTATCTGCCTGTCATAGATGGGACAAGGTCGTCCATCCGGCTGGGAGTCTGTCCTGTCTGTCACGGGTGGCACGAGTCTGTCCAGGGTGAAGGGAATTTTATTTGTCCAAAGCGGGAGGGAAGTCATCCGTAATGGCTGTAGCTCTACCTGCCTACGTGGGGAGGAGGGTCTTCATCCAGATGACTATGTCTGGCTGTCGCTTCCGGATGGAGGGGTCATCCGCCCCGCCGCGGGTTACAGCCGGACACCATCCCGGGCGGGGGGATCCCATCGGTCCCGGTGTGGGTGATCGGTCCGGTCAGGGCTGGGGTCGCTCCCTCAGCGGTCCGCCCAAAGCTCGGACGGCACCCGCCCCCTCCCCAGAGCTCACCCCAGCCCGCCGTCACCCTGAAGCGGAGGCGGTCGGCGCGGTGCCGGCCTCCCTCAGGCCATCACGCCCGGGCGGCCCTGGGTGATCTTTCCCCGCTCGATCCACGCCCTCCAGTGGGCGCGATCAGCCGCTCCGCCAGCGCCGCTCCGCCATCTTCCCCGCTCGCCGCGCGCCCTCGCCCCTTCCGCCGCCGCCCCGCCAAGTCCGCGCTCGCCATCCGCCCCTCATGAATATCAGGCGTCGGCGGCGGCTTGGCGGCATGGGCTGCCGCGCGCGCCCTGCGCATACGGGATGCAGGCCGCGGGCCTTGTCATGCTAGCCCGGCGCGCGCGGGGAGCTGCGCGCTGGCCGACAAGATGGCGCCTGCCATGTACCTGGCGCAACTACCTGACATTGAGCGCGGGGCGGGTGCGGCTGGAGGGCCGCGGGGGCGGCGGCGGCGGGGTTTGGGGCCCGGGGCGGGCGGCGAGCGGCGCGGCGCGGGAATTAAAACTCGCGCCACGGGCAGAGCGGGGGGGGTTGGGGGGGGTGGCCTTGAGTGCGTCAGTAGGCGGCGCCCGCTACATCCTAGTGCGGCCCGGGAGTGGGCGGTGAGGCTGGCGGCTGTGGTGATCTGCAGAGCCCGGGCCGGCTCCCCGCACGCTGGGCCGCGCCGGTGCCCCTCAGTGCCCAAGGCGTCTGACTTACCGGGCGCGATCAGTACTGACTCGCAGGATTTGGTTGTGTTCAGAAAAAGGACCATCTAACTCCTCTCTTGCAGCCGCCTGCCGTGGCACAACCTCCGTTGACCAGGTTGCTCAGGAGCGTTTAATATCGTTTCCTCTGGCAGGTATGGACACTACCGTGCGAACTGCAGAGGAACTTCCAGCTGATGCGGGAGCTGGATCAGAGAACAGAAGGTACGTGCGGCTGTCTCGGCAAGCAGAGGCTGAGGGAGCCTGGCCTGCGGGCTGGGAAGAGCCCAGGGGAGGCTGGGCTTTAGAGGACATGTCTTTCCTCTCCTGCTGTTCCTTCTCTCAGCCTCAGGGCTCTGCAGTGTTTGTTTCCTGTGAGGATACATTTCACATTAGAGGGTTTGATTTTGGGTCCAGTTTAAATTCGTAGCTCTGTGATCACTGTACTCAATGGCCACTTGGATGGCCTTCCTTCCACGTATTTCCATATCTGAAAAGTTCTAGATGTGTGCCTTGCAGGTTGATTTTTTCCTTCCTTTTTGAAGGTTTTTTTTGGTATTTGGCTGCACATTAATGATTTTCATTTTGAACCATCAAAGCAGTAAGTGTCTGCGCAACAAATAAAATGTGTTCCATCTGGGAAGAGAGGCTGAAACCTGTGAACCCGTGGGTTCAGTTTCTGATCTTAACTGGGAATTAGGTGTAAATTAACTTCTGAATTAGCTGTACAACATTCAAAAAAGCAGATTTGCGCCACAAGGGTCAAAGAGGGAACACCTTTAACTTAACTGGTTTTGCATTTGAAAAGGAAAATGCATTAAGGAATTGAGGGGAGCATAAGAGCTGTCAGGAAGGGGTCTCCTAGGTAGAAATAGAAAACAAAAAACACCTCTTTTTTTCTTTTTTTTTTTTTCTTTCAGACAAGAAAGCAGAGATTGACAGGCTGGCAGCAGCATACATTGAGTCTGTGAGGAACATGTTACCTGAGGAGAGAGTGGAGCACCTGAGGAAGATCCAGAGTGCCTACAGCAAGTGTAAAGAGTACAGTGATGACAAAGTGCAGCTGGCCATGCAGACCTATGAGATGGTGAGCCATGAGCCATGGAAAAATGGGCATCCTCTGCAATGGTGCATGTGGAGATGCTTCACGGTGCCAGCTTTCCCTGACTTCTTCCTTCTTTTTTTTCTTTTTTTAAAGCTTACATTTCTTACCAAAACAAATTATTAGTCCTCAAGCTTATGTTTCTCCCTGTTGCCGTCCCCAAAAAGCTTTTTCCTTTGGCACCAGGTCTCTCTTTTGCTGAAGCATTAGTGAGTTTGTCCCCCTTGGAGGTGGCTTAGCAAATTGACCCCACTCTCTCCTCCCCAGCAGCTCTCTGTCACTGATAATTTATTCAGGGCACATTTGAAAGCAATATTTTTTTTAAGCCAGCTGCTGTACTATGTTGTGGAGGAACAGCAGGGGTTCTGCTCAATTGCCTTGGTTTATTTGACATCAAAATTTCCTTGATGGCCCTTGGGAGAAAATCCTACTTCTTCAGATTCAGCTTTCCTCTTTTTTCTCCTTTTGTCCCTATCCCTTGAATAATTATCTCCACATGTTTTACCCCCTGGAGGAAAGTCGAATGAGGGGAATCCTTTTGACTGTACTAAATGTTTGTTGTCCGTCTTGCAGAGATGCTTTGGGGTTTGCTACAGCTGCAGTAGATGTTTGATTGCCATCAAATACTGCGAAGAAGGAAATTATGTCCCAGGAATATCAATGCCCTAAATAATGAACTCATTTAATGGCAAAGTATTGCAGCAGCACAGTTTGGGGCTGGTGGCTTAAAACCCCTGCTCTGAAAGTCACTTTGTTGCAGCCAGGATAGTAGATAATTAATGTGTGTTGAGGCTAGTCAGCCTCTGTGTGTATTTATTGTTAAACTTTTTGGATTCACGTGACAGTGGAGTACCAGGAGAAAACCCCAACTTGCTCTGCTCGACACATTTCAAGGACAATCTCTGAATTTTGAAAATCGCAGGGACAAACCAGTTATTTTTTAGTATCTCTCATCTTGTTTTGTTCTGAAAATCATTAGTCTGAATTGCTTTGACTCTCCTTTATGTTCCTTTTCCTTCCTTTCTGCTTGCTTGGGGAGGGACTGGCTCCTCATGCCTTTGCCCCCCCTTTGTGCCATTTCCCTTTTCCCAGCCCGTACCCTTCCGTGCCTTGCTCTGCACTACCACGCTGTTCGTGCCGATAACAGCCAAGTGTTAGCCCTTCCTGTTTTCATCTGGGGCTCTTGTTTTTGTGGGTTTCTTTGTAATTCAGTTGGTGGTTTCCTCCTGGTGCAGGTGGATAAGCACATCCGCCGCCTGGATGCAGACTTGGCACGGTTTGAAGCTGATCTCAAAGATAAACTGGAAGGCAGCGACTTCGAAACCCCAGGATCCCGAAGCCTGAAAAGTGGGTAAATTTTACACAGCTGAGAGCCTTTTCCAGCACTGTAGAGTATCAAGCCAGGAAGGCTGAGATGTAAAACAGGCTCAGGAAGGAAGGAAAGAAGTGTGCCGTTCTCTGCTTGTTTTTAACGCTCTTCAAAATGTTTACAACAGACAAGAGAGGAAGAGAAATGTGGTGCTGGGATCAAACTTACTGTCAGTGTTTCACAGATCATCCTGAGGTTGTTGCTCGTTCTAAGGAGGGTGCTGTGTCAAAGCTGCACTGGTGTAACAGTCCTAGTTTCGGGAAAAATTAGGAATTAAAAGAAGATGCCAGTTTCTGTCATGTGTACCGAAATATTGCATGATTACAGTGATATGTGAACGTGGATACAGCAGCACAGCACAGCTTTATGCCTTTGAACAGTGAAATAAGTGGTAGGAGCAAGGAGGTGGGGATAAAAGTTATGTTAGTTATTGAGTAATCTAGTAACAGTGTTCAAAAATATAGTGAGACTTAAAAAAATCCCGCATGTCTAATCAAATGTAATGCTGTTTATGACCTGTGCTGACATCCTGCAGTGCTTTATTGCCAAAGCTGCAAACACAAGAGTCTGGTGCTCAAATTTGTTACCAGTTTGGTATGTTTGTGGCTTAAAAATGCATTTCAGTCAGCATATTCAATTACATGTATAATGAGGATTACTCAATTACATATGAAACTGGGATTTCAGGGCAGTACCTGCATCAAAAGAACAGCAGCTGGGGATGGTTCTGCCACTCAGGCTGAAGCGATGGGGTTGTTTTTCCTTTCTAGAGGGACGAAGTCAGAAGGACAAAAGAAGTTCTCGTGGTCGAGGCAGGAGAACATCTGAAGAAGATACACCAAAGAAAAAGAAGCTGAAAGGAGGGTAAGGCAGAGCCAGACACAACTTCAGAGCCTTGGGCTTGACACTTCATAAATTTTCCACAAGCTTATTTTACCATAGTTATGACTCATGTCCGGATGGTGAGCAGTGTTTACCAGTGTTCTGATCTTACTCCATTTCATTAATGTCCTGCTTAGGACAGGTCAGCATTGTTAATTAACTCCTTGGTTGGCATGTGGAAGCTCAGCATGCTTGGAACACTCTGACTGGAAGGACAAGATCAGCCTCCCTGTTGCTGTTGGAAAGCTGGGAGAAGATAGCTTTGATTTTTGTCACAGGGCTATTTTTAACAGTTGCTTGTGGTCTTCTTGATGGTAAAAGAAACTGACTTGTCCATCAGGACGGGAATTGATGTTGTGCTGCTGTTCCAGAAATCTTGGAGAATTTTGGGGGTTGTTTTCCAAGGATTGTGTCCTAAGTAGCCTTGAATAATCTGATTTGATTTTGAGAGGAAAGGAGGGAAGCTTGTCCCCTCTCTAAGATGGGTTTTATATTAAAGGGGCTCAGTTCTGATATTTCCAGTTGGCTAAATGGAGGGGCAGGAAACTAAAAATAGTTTCTGTGGACTGCTACTGGCGTGGCAGCACATCCCTGTCAGGGTAAAGGGGTTCACTCATGCCTGACAATGAGAAAAAATGTATATTGAAACAGGTTGGGGAAAAACCCCAAACAGGTTATTCTACCCACAACCTGGAGTGATCTGTGTGATAATTTGGTTACTTTACTCACGACATTTATAAATCCCTCTCTTAATTCTTTCTAGTCATACTGTGTTTGATCCAACCTACCTTATAATTTTAATTACTGGATTGTGGTTATGTAATACAAACTCTGAAACAGGGTCAGTGTGGTTTAGGGAAGGTACTGTAAAACATTAATTTTCCTGAGTAGGATTTAGATCTTGGAAACATCAAATCCCAGAATGGTTTGGGTTTGGAGGGACCTTAAAGACCACCCCATTCCAGCCCCTGCAATGGGCAGGGACACCTTCCACTAGCCTGGGCTGTTCCAAGTTTGGCCATGAACCCTTCAGGGATGGGGGGCAGCCACAGCTTTTCCAGGCAACCTGTGCCAGGGCCTCCTCACAGGGAATGATTTCTTCCCATCAAACCTTCCCCTCTGGCAGTGGGAAGCCATTCCCTCATAACACAGTGCTGTCTGCAGTTGAGAAGTGTTTTGTCCTGACGCTGTGCTTGCCCACAGGTCTGAGTTTGCTGATACCATCCTGTCAGTGCATCCTTCAGATGTCCTGGACATGCCAGTGGATCCCAACGAGCCCACCTACTGCTTGTGTCACCAGGTGTCCTACGGAGAGATGATTGGCTGTGACAACCCAGATGTAAGCACTTGAGAGATGATTGATTCTCAGATGTTTATCTCCCAGCCCTGTACAATCCAGGGAGGGTTCCTTGCTCAGTTAGCTCATACCAAATGATGGGGACGTTTGTGAGCCACTAAGAGTCTCCTCTGTGGGTTTTTCATTTCTCTTTTGCAGTGCCCAATCGAGTGGTTCCACTTTGCATGTGTGGACCTGACCACCAAACCAAAAGGGAAATGGTGAGTGTGACAACATTCAGCTTTGGGATTTTTATCAGTTTGCCTCAGCAAGAATTAAAACCCTGTTGTTACCCTGACTGAGGAGCTTTGCTCTTCTCATCAGAGGATTTGCATCCTCTGTAATTGGGGATTATGTTTGAGGGTGGAAGATACAAGACTAATCCTCTTGTTAACATCCATTTCCACAGAAGTCTTAGGTACTGGTGGAAGCAAAACTGCCTGATGAGCAGAGCAGGTTTTCACCTGAGGCTTGTGTAAACATGGACATGTTATATCTGAGATTTGCTCTATTGTCACTAGTTGTGGCTGTGCTTAAAACAGAGACAGGCACCTCTTCCTTTCACTTGTGAGGGCAAATTTTGAAGACTTCTCAGGGTTTTACTATGTGCTTATCTTGGGAAGGATTGTGGGCTTGTTATTTTTATCTAATGGACTGTTTTAATGAAATTAACAATCGTCTGTCAGAAGCAAGCTTAATTGTGCACAAATATTAAGTTCTCAGGCTCTGTGTTGTTAATTTCAGGAGATAATTACTTCCCCTTTATTCCTACAGGTTTTGTCCTCGTTGTGTTCAGGAAAGAAAGAAAAAGAAGTAAGGAGTAGAGGGGGATACACCGCTGAGGCAAGAAGAATTTAATATATTCCTTCATTCATGTTGCAATATTACCCTTGATTATTTTTTGTTAATCTATCCTCCATCTTTTTCCGGTATGATATTTAATTATCCAGTGGCCAGTTGAAATTCCTGTTCTTTCCTAAGACAATGACTTTGGGAGGGAGTCCCAAATCCCTTAGCCACGGAGATTTTATTTATGTTAGTCTTGCACAATAATATTGAGGGAGGGTGTTGCCTTTTCTGGCTGTTTCCATTTCCCTGAAGATTCTTTAAGTACATCACTGTGAAAATGAAACCTACAGTATTCTTAGAGAGAGAGAGAAGGTCGGATTTATTCCCAAAATAAGATGAAGGCCTGAGTTGTTAGCTGTGATTGCCTGTGTGGCACATGGGTCAATCAGGAAATTTGGTTTTAGGGAAAGGCTCCACGAGGACACTGTTTGTTCCCAGGATGGTGTGGCTCTGCTGTTGAAGAAGGCCACTCAGGAATGTTGTAACAAAACTTCTTGTCTTTTTTTAATGGGCCACATTTACATGTTCTTGACTTCTCTAGCTGCCTTTCAGATGATGAATGTGAATCCTTGCATTAGCACAGTGTCAGTGGCTGCAGCAGGAGGGAGAGGAAATCAGGAGCTGGAAAGCAAAAAGTGTTTGTTTTTTCCTTCCTCTGAGATACAATGGATGCAGAAGTTGAGGGAAGAGCAAAGATAAGTTTTGCCTTCAGATCTGTCTCCTGCATCATCAGGCTTACCTACCTTCAATGAAAGATGAAGTGGGGAAAGGTTTCCTTCCTGCTGGTGGAAGGAGGGAAAAAAAGCCCCAAACTCGAACTCTGCTGGCTCTGGTCCCTAGTGGGTGTTGGTGGCAGGGCTGTGTGCTGCTTTCCATACCAGTGTGCAGGATCTCTTGGTACAGACTGCTGGAAAGGCATAAAAAAAACCCAGATAAACTTTTCTTCTGCTGAATAAACAGCACAGAAGACCGAAAACACTTCTACTGAGGTTCTGGCACCTGTTTTCAAAAGAAAAAAAAAAAAGGCTTTTCCTGTTAAACTGAGCCTCTTACTCGTGTGTTGCAATGAAGGAAAGTAGAACACAGCTCCTGCCACCTCTCCTTCCCTCTGTGGGGCTTTGTGCCTGCTGCTGATGTAGAAGAAACCTCTCAATTGTGAGGCAGCTTTTCTGTGAATGTGGATTTATGGCAGGAAAAAAGGATGGATTTGAGAAAAAAATCCCTGTCTTCAGGGTACTGTCGTTCCCAGTGTGGTGTTGCAGGTGTTTTTACTACATTGCATCGTGGAGAGAGGAAGTTGCCATAGTTCTGTGCATGAAAATGCACATTTGTGATGCACACTTGTCATTGCTGCCACAGAACAGCACGTGGAAAGCAGGCAGGGAAATGAAAGGCAGAATGCTGCACAGAAGGTGGAGGAACAGCACAGTCACACAAACCTGGAGTACAGTGAGCCCTCTTCTTCCTGCCTCTTCATGAGAGCAAATACCTCCTGAGCCAGCCTGTAATCCAGTGTCCAGAGGGTGAGCTGCTCCTCCTTCACCCTCTGCACTGGACTGAGTTGGAGTGTTGCTGTGTCCTGACAACCCATGTTGATGCTGCTCCAGGTTTTGTTTTCCCCTTCCACCCAATGGTATTGTAGACAGCTTTTCTTCCTGTTTTTCCCTAAGCCTTTGTTAGTACTGGTATTGCCATGGATTAAGTGTTTGATTTGAAACAACCTCAAAATTCCACTCTGGAGATCTTGCTGGAAACCTGCCGTGAGGGAAGAGAGCAGCTCTGGGTGAGCCAGTGGGGAGCTGACTTCCAAAATTCTGGCCAGGTAGGGTAACAAAACACGTTTTTAGAAGTACTTTAGGGCTTCAAAGAGCATTTTCCACTTGAACCAGCAAAGCAAAAAGGAAAACAAGCCCTGGAAGGTAGAGCCCTCCAAAGGAAGGATAATTTGCTAGGATTGATGAATAGTGTGAGGTATAACATTCTCCTCTTCTTTACAACGTCTGTGATGTGTAAAGCATCCAAGATCTGATACCAGCAATAAACTCTCCCACTGGGAACATGCCAGTTCAGGGCTTGGATAAGCTCAGGAGCATCTCCTGCCCTCTTATACCTGCTCATTGAGATTTTTTATGACTCCTTGTAGACAAAAAAATACCAGCACCCTTCATTTTTGCTTACTAAAGGATCTAAATTTTCTGACTTTTGAATGTACAGTGTTAAATATTTCCTGGAGAAGGGTGATCCCTAAAGGAATGCCCCACTAAACATTACCCAAAAACCCCGCCAGGGGCCCGGCTTTACTTCAGCTCGTCCAAACTGGAGGTCGAAACCGACTTTCACCCAACTACCGAAACGAGGAAAAAAGATTTTAAAATAAGGAATGTAAACTTTAAAAAAAAAAAATTTAAGAAATGTATATCTGTATTTTTGGATCTTGGAGATGTTGGATTATATTATAAATAAAGTATTTTTGGGAATAAATGCGTGAGGGTGATTGGGGGGGTGCGGTGGCAACCGCCGGCCCCAAGGGGGCGCAGCCCGGCCACGAAGCTTCCAGGCCACGGATCGCCCTTGGCATCCCCCGTGTACCGGGATAATCCCGAATTCCCCCGCCCGCTCCGCGCTAACCGCACTGCGACGGCTGCGTGGCGCTACTGTGGCTCGGGGGAAGTGCGGTGGGAGCAGCGAAAGAGGCTCCCTGAGGCGCTGAGTTCCCCCCCCCTTTCCCACACGGCGGTGGGAGGGGGTAACAAACATGGCTTCTGCCGGCTTGTGGCGCCGCGGGGCCGCTTGGCTGAGGGTGCTGCAGCCCCCGGCTGTGCCCCGGGGCAGGGGCTGTGCCGGCTGGAGGGAGGTGGTGCCGACCTGCGAGCGCTACGCCGTGAGGCGCCTGCCCTTCGGCCGGCTGGAGGGCCGCGATGTGGCCTTCTTCGAGCGCCTCATGCCCGGCAGGGTGGTCACCGGCGAGGAGGAGGTGAGGCCATTTAACGTGGATTGGCTGCGGTCGGTGCGAGGTAAGCGAGCTGCTTGATGTGCTCACTTGGTGGAACCTCCTTCCTGCCGCTGTTAGAATTACCGGAACGACAAGTTTGCTAAAGGAAATCTTTATTCGTGGCGAGTCACATCTGTACAGCTCGTAGAGTTGGAAGGAGCACATGAGGATCATCGAGTCCAACTCTGCACAGACACCCCAACAATCCCGTCCTGTGCCTGGGACCGTTGTCCAAATGTTCCTGGAGCTCTGGCAGCCTCGGGGCCGTGCCCATTCCCTGGGGAGCCTGCTCAGTGCCCGACCGCCCTCTGGAGGAAGAAACTCTTCGTGATATCCACCCTAACCCGTTCCTGACACAGCTCTAGCTGTTCCCTCGGATCCTGTCACTGGTCACCAGAGACCAGATGAGTGCCTGCCCATCCAAAATGTTTTTTCCTCATAAAATTATTTCTTTAAGAGTTACCTGATACCTGGTAAACTTAAAGGCTTTCTTAAAAAAAAAAAAAAAAAAATCTAAACCCTCTAACTTAATAATTATTTTTTTTCCTGAGACGAGTTGATTCAGCTAACAGTTTTTGATTGAACCTCAGAAAAGAATATGAAAGCTTTTGGGAGACTTGATCACAGCCTTCCAGTACCTTAAGGGGGCTTATAAAAAGGAGGGAGAGACACTTTTTCTGTGGGCCTGCAGTGGCAGGACAAGGAGGAATGGCTTCCCACTGCCAGAGGGCAGGGTTAGGTGGGATATTGAGAAGAAATTCTTCCCTGTGAGGGTGGGCAGGCCCTGGCACAGGGTGCCCACAGAAGCTATGGCTGCCCCTGGATCCCTGGAAGTGTCCAAGGCCAGTTTGGCCAGGGCTTGGAGCACCCTGGGCTAGTGGGAGCTGTCCCTGCCCATGGAATGAGATGAACTTTTAGGTCCCTGCCCACCCAAATCATCCTGTGATTCTGTGGTTCTAAATCCAGCATTGTGAATTCTCTGTTGCTTCTGTCAAAGATTTCATGAGAATTTAAAGCATTTCCCATTGCCCTCAGTGGCAGCCAAGTCTATCTATACAAGCAAAGTTTTTGCAGGGCTTAAAGGGAAAGGCTGCTGTTGAAATATTTGTTGTCAAAGTGGTTGAAATGCCTGACAGTGGAGGGAGCATTGTTATTTCCCACCTCATGCTTTCCCACCTGTTTCTTTCTGACCTCTGCAGAGCCACAGCTTGCCTTGAGAGTCCCTTGCTTTTGTTGCAGGCTGCAGCCAGCTGGTGTTGAAGCCACAGACAACAGCAGAGGTGTCTCAGGTTCTCAGGTAACACTCACCTTTTCTGCTGGGCCTGGTGCTGAGGAGACTTGGGTTGAGTCAGGGATGATCTGGAACATGAAGGGAACTTGTTCACACATCAATTCCTTAAGCACTGGAGTTGCTGAGGCAGTTTTCTTCATGATTTTTCTGTTCTAATAAATGGCTAAAATTAGGTATTGTACAGATGCTCAGAAAAGAGAAGTTTTGTGAAAGATTCAAGAGGGTCTGTTTGAAAACATAAAGAAAAGGTTAGGGCAGAACTGGGCAGTTTGAGGATCTGTTTTATCCACACTGGTTGGGCAGTGCTGTGCCAGATCACTGGCTGAGGAGCTGAAAGCTGCAGGAACATGCTCCTGGTTCTGTTAAAACAGGCATGCAGAGCACAGGAAAGGCAGGCAGGGCTTCTGAAGGAGCTTTGGTGCTGTGGGGCTCTGTGCCATCCCTTGTGCAGGAACTGCTGTGAGCTCAGAGAGGATGTGGTGGGTGGTGCTTGGCAGGGATGTGGCAGGTGGAGCAGCTGAGGCACAGGTGCACATTTTGTTGCCTACAGGGCATTAATTTCTTGGGAGGAGGGAGTCTGAAATCCCTGCCAGGGGCTGGCTGTCAGAAGCCACTGAGGAGCCCAAGCTGTTAGCACAGCCTGCTGCAGAAACAGCTTCTGTAGAAACAGGCAGTGCTTTCCAGGCTGATTTGTGTGCCAGATGTGTAGATACACACGCAGCTAACCCCAAGTATTGGGTCTTGGCTCAGCACTGGGCTGAGTTCAGACAGGAGTTGCACTTCCTCACTTTGTCACTGACACTGTCTCCTTCCATCAATTTAATCTTTCGGTGAAATGCTGCTTAATTTCAAGGAGCACTGTCACAGCAGCTGACATTTAGGTGGAGGTGAAACTTCTCTGACGGACTGATTATGGTTTTTAAAATTCAGAAATGTTTTTCTTTCCAGGTACTGCTATGAGAAGAACCTGGCAGTGAACCCTCAGGGGGGGAACACGGGCCTTGTTGGGGGCAGCGTTCCTGTCTTTGACGAGATCATTCTCTCCACTGCTCTCATGAACCAGATCATCAGCTTTGACAAGGTGTCTGGTAAATATTCCAGGGATGTGAAGCACAGAAATGAGCCCCAGGCTGCAAAACAGGCATTTTCCTGGGAACAGATAGCAGCAGGATCAGCAGGGTTCAGCCCAGCAGCATTATAAGGAGGTTGGTTTGGATGTAGGGGGTTAGGGGTTGGGAGAACAGCAGGCAGAGACACACTTAATGTGATTGTGTCTTATCAGTCCAGAGCTGTGGGTGATGAGATACTGAGGCAATAGCAAAGCTCCCTTGAGGCTTGAGGATGGGGCAGTTCCCTGGAGCACGCACAGACTTGGGCATTTCAGCTGAATCCCAGGAAGTTTTAAAGGAAGAGGTGGTTACATCTGCTCGTACTGCTCCTGCTTCTTGAGGGGGCAACTTCTTCTCAGCCAGCACTTTGCAGCAGGACGTTTATGTTCCAGGAATCCTTGTGTGCCAAGCAGGCTGTGTGTTGGAGAGGCTCAACGAGTACTTGGAGGAGCAGGGGTTTATCATGCCACTCGACCTGGGAGCCAAAGGCAGCTGTCACATCGGGGGGAATGTGGCCACCAACGCCGGAGGCTTGCGGCTCTTGAGATATGGCTCTCTGCGAGGGACAGTGCTGGGCCTGGAAGTGGTAAGGCGAGTACCTGGCAGTTCCCTTCTCTGTTTAATCCTCTGCTGCTTACTGCTTTCTGCTCTTCTAACTATCCAGCACACAGCCAAGTTCCTCTCCAGGCCTGCACTCTTGTCTTTTCCTTGTCAGGCTCTTTTGAGAGGTTGGGAAAGCCCAGGTTATCTGCATGGAGTTGGTTCCTCTGAGCAGTGAGTCTCTGGAACACTGCTAAGTCCATCCTGCCTCACTCTCTTCTATGGCTGCTCACTTGGGTTGTAATAGAATCATAGGATCACAAACTGGGTTTGTGTTGGACAGGACTTCAAAAATCATCTTCAGGTTTAAAGCCCACGCCACAACAGGGCTGTCTGCTTTGTGTTCATTTGGCTGCTGGCTGTGTCCTAGAGTCTCTGCTGTTCCTCAGCTGCACCTGTCCTACAGGAAAGTGCCTTGGGATGTAAAGGCTGGATTAGGAGTTCTAAACATTTTCATGGCTGGGGACAAAATTTGGGCAGTGAATACAAGCATGGCTTGGTTTTACTGTGTAACCTTAGAAAGGCTTTGTCTCATGTTAGTTTGGCTCTAATGTCAAAATAGCCTTTAATAACCTGACTTGGAGATACTCAGCCTTAACTTAAGGCTCAAGTGGCAGAGGGTTTACTTCATTCTGCTTAACTGTTCACTGTTGCAAGTAGTTTTCCTTGTTTCTGCTGGATAGTGGGAGATAGGGCTGCAGAGAATGGCTGGTCTTCTCCACCATTAGTAAGAAAAGCAGAGCAAACTGAATCCTCTGTTATTACTTGTCCTGATGGAAGAAGTGGGAGGGAAACACCTGCTCTATCCTACTCAGCTAGGGTATAGAGGGGGGGAAAAGCTGGGAATGGAGAGCTGGGAATGGGCTGCAGCTGTGTCCCCGTGCTCAAGGTGAGTGACACTTCCCATCAGCTTGGTCCTAGGCAAGTTCATGCCAGCAGATTCCTACCCATGTGCTCTGACTGGGCCCCTGTGTTCCCACAGGTGCTGGCTGATGGCTCAGCTCTGGACTGTCTGACCTCTCTGCGCAAAGATAACACGGGCTATGACCTGAAGCAGCTCTTCATTGGATCCGAGGGGACCTTGGGAGTTATCACTGCTGTCTCCATACTCTGTCCTCAGAAGCCTAGGGCTGTGAATGTGGCTTTCTTAGGTAGAAGCTGATATTAATGATTTCACACCTGAAGTCAGAGGCTGGGAACAGAGATAGAGAGGAGAAAGAGCTGCTCAGCCTGCTGAGCTGGACTGCCAGCATCAGCTGGTTTCTGGGAAATAGTGTAGGGCTCTATGCTAAAATACCTCTGCAGATATTTAATACCTGTTGAGATACCTGCAAGGGCAGGTTTTGCTGTAAGGAAAGTGGAGCCAGGAGCTTATCAGGGTGAGGAGGCAGGCAGGCAGGACAGTCCCCTCACTGGTGAGGGAGGACCTGATCTGAAAGGCTCAAGAGATGAGCAGGGCAACACTGTGACAGTAGGCAGAGCCAGCCACCATCCAGGAGTTAGGTGAGCAGCAAGGTGATGAGGCAGGGCTGAGAAATCACATCTGCAGGTCAGGCTCTGGATCAGCAGAGTATGTGGCCAGGCACAGCTGCTTAAAAGCTGCTTCTGGGTGTCCCTCAGCAGGTCCAGAGCTGTTTGTGGGGAGCCTTCACTGAGAGCTTTTTACCTCTCAGAAACCTCCAAGGAGTCTGGGGTGGTGTCTGTTTTTGATCCTGATTCCTTTCTGTTCTGTCTGAAGGGTGTCAGAGTTTTGACAAGGTTCTGGAAACATTCACAACCTGCAGAGCCATGCTGGGGGAGATCCTGTCTGCCTATGAGTTCATGGATGAGAAGTGCATGGAATTGGTTGAGAGACATCTCAAGCTGTCCAGCCCAGTGGCAGGTACTAGTGATATTACATTGTAGAAAGGGGCACCATACTGCTTGGGGATTTTTAGATTACTTTTCAACACTTCTAAAAAGTGACTCATTTTAAAAAGTTGACTCTTAAAAAGTTGGTGATTGTGTGGGCATCCCTCATAATTTTTTTATCTAGTATTTCATTCTGAACACCTTTTATCTTTAAAGATGAGACTTTTTACTTGTCTTGTCCTCACAAAATTGGACAAAGCTGTCTGGAAAGTAGTTGCTTAATAAAAGATCTAGCATGTCAGTGAAGTGCCCTACAGATAAAAGACTACCCTCTCTGGCACCAGAGAGTCTGGGTACACAACACTATCAGGCATTTTATAAATTAGAGACAGGACCTCTGAGTTGCTTTTGATGGTGTGATTTATTTTTTCTTACCTTCTACACTCTCAGGAAGGCTGAGTTCAGCTCACATCTTCACAGCATGGTTCAGGAGGACACAAGCCCTCTAGTTACAAAACCTTTTAAGGATTTATTAACCAATAAAATACTGCCACAAAGGTTATTTATGTTTTTAAGCCAGTGGTTAATTATTTTGTTTTATACATTTTGCTGCAGTGCGGGCTCTCTTAACAAATCAAAGGTCACACACAGCCTACAATGCTACACTCTTATTGCCTTCACAAACTACTTCTATTTCTTCTGTATCTTAAACTCTAAACTCTGAACTTTCCTCTACCCAGCTTAGCATGTCTCTATTTTAACTACAAATCCATATTCTCACTTCGAGCTTCCAAGTTTGGAAGCCTTTTCCACAGTCTCAGATCAAACTCCATATTTCATTCTTAGCTTTGTCCCGCAGACCCAATGTTCTGAGAGCTCTATGCATTTTGGATTCCAACAAACACATGTAGGGAAAGCTCCAAAACCTGCCCAGAATTCCGCTGTTTTGCCCCAGGGCATCTACTTACTTTGTTTTCCCTCATTCTCAGGCAGCCCTTTTTATGTTTTAATTGAAACTTCGGGCTCCAACTCAACTCATGATGAAGAAAAATTGAACAACTTCCTGGAACGGGCAATGGCTTCTGGTTTGGTCGCTGATGGAACTGTGGCAACAGATGACAAGAAAATAAAGGCAAGTCAGTGTTTCCTCTTCCACAAATTCCTTTGATTTGTATTTTATTCAGGGAGGTGTTCAGACTCATGTTTGGTGTATGCATGGAACCCAAGAGCTACTTGGTTTATATGGATTTCTGTGATCCTTGATTCCTCAGGGGCTGTGGAGCCTGCGGGAGAGAATCACCGAGGCCCTCACTCACGAGGGTTATGTGTACAAGTACGACATCTCTCTGCCCGTGGCAAAGCTCTATGACCTCGTGACTGATATGAGGGCTCGGCTGGGCCACAGTGCCAAAAATGTGGTGGGCTACGGCCACTTGGGTAAGTGAGGGTGCTGAGAAAGGAGGTGGTGGCCCTTCTGTGCTGTGGGTGAGAGGCTTAAATTGAGGGCTGTGGAAGAGGAGGGTGCATCAGGATCTTTGTGCTTGAATTTCACTGCTTTCAGACTGTTTTCCTTATACTGATAGCATGTTGCTAGCCAGTGAGTCATAGAATTGGTCATCTGGATCTTCTTGCTTACTTTCAATTTAGATATGTAATTTGTTCAATGGACCGTCAGTTTGGTTGATGTGCTTAGGCACATTTGGCAGGTAACCACTTTCTTGTCCAAAGTGATTAATCCTACTGGAAATCAGTTTTCTGTGAGCCATTAACCCTCCAACAGAGAACATGCACAGAAAGTTGATAGATTTGTCAGCAGGCTGGGAGATGAATATGATGTTACAAGCAGGTAAATTGGTCGTTTAGCAGAGCTGTTCTGTTACAAAAAAAACTAGGGAACACTCACACTTGATTAGGGATCATTTGAAAGACCTGTTGCATAACAAAGGCTCCCTGTTGGTAGCTCTTTGTGGACTAAGCTGTGTACTGTGAGGGTTTGCTAGGATGCAGAAAGAGATTCCAGACGGAGGAGGATGAGTAAATTGTATTTATCTTTGTGTGTTTTGTCGGAGTACCCAGTAACTCTGTGCCTAATCAAATACTGTCACACACAGTGGCAAAAGGAGAAACTGTTCTGCTTTCTTTGTTTCCATTGACAATGTGCCAAGGCGCATTTAGAGCATTGCACAAACATAATAGGGAGAGAAAAAGTGATGAAGGGCCATGTTAGAATCAAACGATCATTATGAAATGCCATCGGGGAAGTCTTTGTCATTGCATCATGGTGGTGGCACAGTCATTAATGCAGCACAGTGGGAATTTTAAAATCGCGTAAGTCAGAGTTTGAAAGTAGCTTAACTCAGAACCCTTCCTCAAATATTGCGCTGGGAGCATGGAAAAGCAAAGATGAATTATTTGTGCACGGAGGGGCTGACATTTGTAGGACAGCGAGCTTGTCCTTTTTGCGTAGTTCGCAGACTAACAAAGGCACTGTTGTTTGAGAGCATGGAGGAGCCAGGAATGGGTATCCATTGCAGGGCCACCAGGTTTTTCTCCCAGACCCACCTGTGCAATGTTTTCTTCCAGGAGATGGGAACTTGCACTTGAACATCACGGCGGAGTCCTACAGCCATTCCCTGCTGGATGCCATCGAGCCCTTTGTGTACGAGTGGACTGCGAGATGCAGTGGGAGCATCAGTGCAGAGCATGGGCTGGGCTTCAAGAAGAAGCAGTTCATTCAGTACAGCAAACCACGTGAGGCAGTGGTGCTCATGCAGCATTTCAAAGCCATGCTGGACCCCAAAGGGATCCTCAACCCCTACAAGACGCTGCCCTCGGCTCCCGAGAGGAGCACGTGCTGAGGAGCCAGCAGAGCAGGGCAGCTCCAGCTCTGTACCTGCACTTGAGCCATAAACACACTGGATCAGCAAGCACGTGGATTGCTCCATGTTTGATTTTGTTTAGTGTGATGGAATGAGTAAAGGAATGTGGTTGCTCTTTTTGGAGGTGCCTACTCTTGCTGAAGAACACACTGCTGGGTTTCTTGCTTAGTTTGGATGTTGAAATCAAACACGGAGATGCTCTGTGTGTGTGTGTGTGTGACTGAGTGTATTTCAACCCTCTCTCCCCTTGGGTTTGCTCTGATTGATTTATCAGTGACAGAAACCAAAGGAGGCATTTTCTCACTTGGGTTGTGCAAGTGAAACACCAGAGACACAGGAGAACCTGTGGATGCAAGTCTTCTACATGAAGGTTGTTTTATCTAATATACTTATCCCAAAGCACATGGCAGCAACTGGTTATGGCCTCTTTAGCGATGCCACCTCCAGGCTGTCCCAAATAAGTATCAGTGTTGTCCCATGTACAGGTTTGCAGTGCTGGAAGGATTGGCCAGAGAAGAGAGGGTGCTGGAGACCCAGCTTCTGGATTTATCAACTGAGGGAGGGGATCCCAGCCCTCCTGCCTGGCCAAAGGACAGGCTCTAGGCATGCCAGTATTTCCTGCTTCCATGACTTTCCAGTCTGCTCTTCACAGCAAATCATAGTTTGTTCTCACAGAGAGGTGTGAAATTATCCCTCCCAACCCGGCTGGATAATATATGGGATAATCCAAAAGGATGGGATGTGGAGCAACCTGGTCTAGTGGAAGGTGTTCCTGCCCATAGCAGAGAAGTAGAACAAGATGGGCTTTTCCAACCCAAACCACTCTGTGACTATGCTGGGAGTGCTGTGGAGTCTCTGGAGGGACAGCAAGCCTTGCAGAGGGATCTGCACAGATGCACCATTGGGCAATGCCAGTGGCACAGAATTACTAAGTCCAAGTGCTGGATTCTGCACCCAGGGTGGAGCAATGCTGAGCACGAGTGTAAGCTGGGAGAGGAGTGGCTGGGGAGCAGCCCTGCTGGAAGGATCTGGGGGTGCTGGTTGGCAGCAGCTCAGTAGGAACCAGCACCAGGAGGGCAAATGGCATCCTGGGGGCACCTGGCACAGCCGTGGCCAGTGGGTCAGGAGAGGGGATGGTCTGGCTGTGCTCAGCACTGGGGCAGCCTCACCCACAGCACTCCAGCATTGGAAATGATGGAAGGTGCTGGAGTGTGTCCAGGAGAGGAGAACCACGCTGGTGCTGGGGCTGCAAGGCGTGATCTGGGAGGAGGCTGAGGGCTCTGGTGTGTCTGGTTTGGAGAAAAGGAGGCTGAGGGACAACCTTATCCCCCTCTGCATCCTCCTTCCTGAGGAGGGGACAGGGAGAGGGAAGTGCTCATGGGAATGCTGATCTCAAAGCAGGGCCAGGGGAGGTTCAGGCTGGACATTAGGAAGTGTTTCTTTATAGAGCACATAATCAAATATTGTACCAGGCTTCCTGAAGAGGTGGTTTTGATGCCCAACACTGTCAGTGTTTAAGAGGCATTTGAGCAATGGTGTAACTTTAGGGCAGCCCTGAACTGATCAGGCAGTTGGACCAGATGATTGTCCTAAGTTCCTTCCAGCTAACTGTCTTTTCTAGCATGGAGGGTTTTGTCAGTTTGGGGGTTTGGTTTTATGTGCTACATTCTGTTTTGTAATTTATGGTTTGTTGTACAATACCACATTGTCACCCTTCTGTTACAGAGGGCAGTGAGTCATTCATCTTCTGGATTACTCAGTGTTTACAAGTCATATCCGTATTTACTGATACGTGTCATTCTTAACCCAGGCTCTCTTGTATCCAAATGAAGCAGGTGGTATTAAGAAAGAGCCAGGGGATTTGCCTAAGGTAAACAGTGTCACTAGCTTGACTACTTTTTACAACAAAAGGATGTTTTCTGTCAACATGGGCAGAGCAGTGGATGTCAGCAAAGCCTTTGACAATCTTTCCCACAATCTGTTCCAGGCTGGACAGGGATTTGAGTGGCCTGGCCTAGTGGAAGGTGTCCCATGGCAGGGGGGTTGGAACAAGATGAGTTTCCAACCCAAACCATCTTGTGATCCTGTGATTCTCCTGGACTGCCTGGGTGGGCTGTGGGACAGGTAATAAGGTGGCTCAGGCTGTACTCAGAGGGTGCCAGTTGATGGATTTTACTCAGGTGTACTGGTTTGGGAAGCCTTACTGGATGCTGTGAGAGTAGGAAAGGTGGTGTCTTATGCAGTAGCCATCCTCTCCACTACCTGCTTTTCAGTGATGATGGCTCCTCCACAGAGCAGTGAAATAAATGCTCCACCCAGAGCCTTGTTCTTCGAAGAAAAACCATCCTGAAGAGTGTTTTCTTCTGTCTTAAGGCAGAACTCAATCTCTACAAGGCTGCTCGCTGTCAGATTGCACTAAGGATGCTGGCTTGTGCTCAGCAGCATGTTTCAACGCCCTTCTCAATACAGTTCCAAGATCACACCTCTCTCAGCTTGGCCACATGTAGGCTTTTGACAGAAATACCTCCATATGTTCCATCACCTGCCTGTATCTAGTCCTGCTTTGCACTCTTGTCTGTTCAACCCTTTCTCTCCACCATGGCACACTCCCCACCTTTCCCTTCATCCCTCAGGACGAGTCAGAGAGGAGATGATTGTCCTCTTCTGGGGTGAAGAGAAGTGAACAATGCCATCATTTGCAAAGAGGAAGAATTTTATCATGGAAATGGTGGTCAGGCATTGGAAGGGGCTGCCCAAGGAGGTGCTGGAGTCCCCATCCCTGGAGGTGTTCAAGGAATACCTGGACGTGTCACTCAGTGCTCTGGGCTGGTGGCAAGGTGGGGATTAGGCACAGGCTGAACTCAATGGTCTTGGAGGTCTCCTCCAGCCCAAATGATTCTGCAATTCTGTGGCTCTGTTAAAAGAGAGGACAGCCTGTGCAACACAGCCTGTGCTACTTGGGTGTGGGGTGATGAAAAAATATGGGAAGTCCACAATGTCGTTGGAAAAGAAATATGCAGGATTTGCTTTCTGCCAGGATAGGCTGATGCAACTAGTTCTTTCCAGATCAGGCTGTTTATATTTTCTGCCCTTTTCCTACACCAGTCTTTCTTTTTTTTTTCCCTGAACTACTGACCATCACTATGTAAAATACAGACTTTCCACACGAAAGGCTCTTTTTGGGAAGTGGAACTTTCCATAATTCTCATTTTCAGCTGTCTATGGAGAGGGTGCTCGGGAGGGAGACACACAACCCTGTGCTGTGGCCAGGGAAGTTCTGGCACAGCTCCATTTAACCATATTCCTTACACGTGAAGATCCTAAAGCTCCATGTAAGTTTTTCTGTTTCACTAAACAACAGAGCAGTTCCCCGAGGCAATACAAGGGAGGAGTTAGTGTAGGGTTATTTTATAAACCTTTCCTAGACCTTACTTCTGTGTTCTCAGTGATGCTTTCACATAGTGGTGCACTGTTTTTTACAGGAGGGAGAGACAGGGTGGATACACATATGTGTATTTTTAGAAAGAATCATTGTGACAGTAATTTCTTATCCAAAATTCTAATTTTTCTGAGACAGACTTAAATACTAGAATGCTGTGGATGCTCCACAGTTTGAACCAGTGGTCTTCTGGCACAGTAAAGACTTGGCGCTCTCCACTGATTTTGCCTCTCTCCATACAGGTTTATGGCTGGTATAGAGTTAATTTTCTTCACACTGGCTGGTCTGGATCTGTTTGGATCAGTGATGGAAGCACAGGAATGTTGTAGCTGTTGCTGAGCGGTGCTTGCACAACATCAAGGTCCTTCCTGCTCCTCACCCTGCCCCACCAGCGTGGGGCTGGGGTATGCAAGGAGGTAGGAGAGGACACAGCCCACCCTGACTGACCACAGAGGCCTCCCACAACGTAGGAGGCCGTGCTCAGCAATAAAAGCTGGGGAGGAAGGAGGAAGGGGGGTGTTCCCAAGTCACCGTTACGCGTGGTGGAGCCCAGGGATGGCTGAGCACCTGCCTGCGGCAGGAAGCAGGCAATGAATTCCTTTTGACTTGCTTGCATGTGCAGGTTTTGCTTTACCTGTTAAACTGCCCTTATCACAAGCCACGAGATTTTGCACTTCCACCTTCTGATTCTTCCCACCCTGCTGCAAGGGGCCAATCTCCCCCAGGGCCTGACCCCCAACAGGAAGCAGAGGTGGGATGGAGTGATGAATCCCACCCCAGCTCACTAATCCTGTGTCATCCTGCTGCCCTTCCCTGCCCCAGTCGCTGAGCAGCCCACCTCCACATGAAGACAAATATTTGTGCCTGGCACCATTTTTTTTTCCCTTGCCGTAACCAAAGCTGACAATTCATGTACAACACCCCAGGAGAGAGCAATGAATCAATTGTAAAAGTGTAAAAAATGGGCTTTTGTGATCTGTAGGCTCTACCAGCTCCTGAGTGAGAAATGGCACAGCTGACGTGGGTAATGTAACAGGAGAAAGAGGTCGCTGAAACATGCCCCCCCTGCCAGCAGCAGCTGGTGCTATGCCAAGAGTAACGCTAGAAATTCTCCACAAAAGAGCACATTGACTCTGGTTCTACCGAGAAACTCAAGGAAAGCAACCCTACACCTTGTAATCTCTGCATCTTGGTAAGCGCTGGAGTTGGGGCTGATCTGGGGAAGCTGTGATTTAAAAAGAAACGCTGTGTATTTGGGTGCTCTGAAAATGTAGGTGAAGGATCCTGGAGCGCTGAGGATTTGGCTGTTGGTGGGACACATCGGGCCAACAGCATACAAGGGTCAGAAAGGTGGCACTGTGTGTGGAGAGGGAGAGGGGACCACCAGGAGGTGTATGGAACATGGCACGGCTATAAAAGACCAAAGTAACAACTCAATCCCACCTAATCCAGGCTGGGAGATGTGGGTACACTTTTAGTTGCACAAATGAGGAGAGCGTTGGCTTCGTCCTGGTCTGGGGAGCAAGGAGATCACCCCACTTCCAGACCTGCAGGACAGATCCTGCTCTCCCAGGGCAAACTGCAACCATCAAACCCAATTTGTGAAGTGCTGGTGTACGGCAGCCTCAGTGGAATCTAAAATTCCTGCATAATACAAGTTGTAACAGTTGTTAATAACACCAGAGATAAAGCATAAAATAATGCCCCTTTAGGGGCAAGATTTCTCCCTCCCAAGGCCTGGATACAGCCAAGTCTGTTAAGCTCTTAACCTCCAGCTGCTATAATTACATTTTTCCCAAAAAGTTCAAAGTCTAAATGTTTTAAGGGGAATTTTTCAAAGATGAACACTATTCCTGTTTTGCTGTTGTCCCTAATTTGCTCTTGCCAGATGTGTCTGGCAGGGAATTCCTGTCCTTACCCACCGAGCAAGAAGCTGATAAAAGGGTCAGCAGGCACTGACCATGGCCCCTGGCCATGAGATGTTGTGCAGGGTGACAAAGCTCCAGTGCCCTCCACCAGCCCCCTGCCCAGATCCTGCTGTGAACCCCCAGTGCCTCCCTCCTGCAGCCAGGAGAGAAAGGGATCCCCTGTAAGGAATCCCAGTTAAACCTTTCCTTCCCGGCAGAGCTGCTGTGAGTGCCGTGTTCCGAGGCAGCTCTTTATACCTGTGTTGATGTCCTGCCATACCAGTGCTTTTCATGGCTTATTAATTAACTCCCACCCACTCCTGGGAACACCTAGCCACTCCCTTTGTCCTCACCTATCCCAGCCATTTATAGCAGTGAAGGGATGCTAGAAATAGAGACGTGGCCACTAAGAGCCAGAGGAGACAAACAGGCACGGGAGTCGATTTGCAAAGGAGATATTTCCCAGCCCGCAGCAGCATGAAAAGCCCTGGGTGCACTCCGAGGTAAGGGCAGAGGGAGCTGAGTTCTTGGGGTGCTGAACTAAAACTTGCTTTGCAGGAAGGTCTGGTTTAAGTAATCCCTGGAAGTTGTTAATAACCTATAAAGTTAGTTACAATTTGCTCCAGGGAAGGGATTCATTTTGCCGTTAGTATTTCTTGCCTGTGTTCCAGGTCTTTTGATTTAAAAGAACCTTGTTAGTTTGATGCAGATGTCTGTTATTTTTGGTTTAAGCTGAAGGAACAAGACAGGGGTCCAAAGCCTTAAAGCATCTCTAGCTGCAGCTCTAAGAGAGGTAGTTTTCCATGTTTTCTTCCCAGAGGGGAGATAGCACAGCACAGGCTGGAAAGGTGAGTGGAACCACTGGCACCAGACCTGCCAAGGGCTTGGTGGGTTTTTTGGCTTCTTAGAATTTTGTGTTGTAGCAGTCAGCTCCCAAGTGCTTCTCAAACGTCTTCCAGGCTCGCTCAGGTAACTTCAGTGCAGCATTCGAGTTGGTGCTTTGTCTCTTTAACTTTGCTTTGCCAGATCTTAGAGGTCTTTTGCAGCCTAAACAATTCTATGATGCTATGCAGGTCAGAGACTTGCAGTGTTGTGACAACGGGGGCTGTGTGACACTAAGGGAACACAGCTTAAGGCTCTCACAGAGATGTGCAGGGTGGTGGGGGCCAAGGGGGTGTGAAACCCTAGTGCAGATTTGCAGACACAGAATCAGAATATTCTGAGCTGGAAGGGGTCACAGGGATCATTGAGTGCAACTCCTGGTCCTGCAAAAGACAACCCCAAATACCACACCAAGTGCGTGAGAGCATTTTCCAAATGCTTCTTGATATTCTCATAATTTCCATGACATGTATTTGAAGCACAGAGAGCCTGGATGTAATCATTCTCAGCAGACTTTCAAACAGTTGTCATGTCTTACTCATTCTGGAATGAGTACTGGAAGCAAGGTCGGGTAGCAAATCCCACATTGGCCCTGTGCTGTTTTCTGGTAGAGCAGTCATACTGTTCAAAACAATGTGTATGCTCCAGGTGAAGATCCTTTACACTTTCTGTCGGTAAAAACCCTGAAACATTTCAAGAGCTCATTTGTTTCCAAGCACAAGATGTGCAGAAATGATGGAAGCTTGTTGTAAGAGGAAGGAAAGTGCCATCAGTTTGCTCTGATGAGATTTGTTTATTCAGCCACCTTATTCACACAGTGTGCATGGGGATGTCACGCTGGAACCAGTGACAGCCCTGCGAGTGCTACTGTGGGTGGCCAAGCCCAGGGGACAATGGGGACAGGACCTACAGTGGTCAGACACAGGACTCCATGAGTGCACTGGCCTGCACCCTGTGTACCTGGAACCCTCTTCTCATCCCCAGGATCTCCATTTTCCCACACTCCTCCCTGGGGATCTCCTCAATCCCTGCCCTTGGCTCTTCCTCTGGACAACTTTCTCTCTTGCCTTTGCTGAGCTGAGGTGCAGCAGAGTTCCCTCCCTGTCACCACTCCCTGCTTATTCCCTGAGCTGGAAGGCAGATATCCATCCATCCATCCATCCATCCATCCATCCATCCATCCATCCATCCATCCATCCATCCATCCATCCATCCATCCTTCCATCCTTCCATCCATTCCAGGCAAAGGAACAAGCAACCATGCATGACAATGACAATGAGACAAGAAGCCTACCATTTCTGTGTGGGGACTGGCACCTGCATGGACCATGTTCTGAAGAGATCAGTCATTCTTGCTCGTTAAAACTGACCATTCCAGGAAGTAACCATAGTTTTGGCCTAGATAATTCAAACCTTCATTCCTCCCTGGGACAAAATCTAACTGTTGTTTGGTTTGGGGCACATCCAGACAAAATGGGTCTACTAGGAGCATGCGGTTAGGCTGGAGATGAGCTTGGTGTGCTGAATGTGTCTGAATATTTGGAGGCAGAATGGCACTGTGTAATCCTTTATTTAATTAAACAACTATTAAAATATTGTGGGGTGCCTTGAGGTGATAAGGTGCAGAGGTCTATAGATCCTGTCTTGCAGCAGAAGGGATTGATAGTTTGTTTAGAGCATATTGTGATCTGGATCTGCCTTCAGAATGATTTTGGGTCTATGTGATTTGTTTGCCCCGTAAAACACCATTCAGAGTTGCCATTTTGGGGACACTGCCTAAATTAATAAATGGACTATTACTGCACTTATTAAACTGGACAGAAAAGGTGCAGCAGGAAGATGTCAGCTTAGGAAGGACCTCCAGACAGGCAGGGTGATGTGCTCTGGAAAACCATCACACCTATGGCAGCCTCAGTTTGAATGAAAGACCAAGAAGATTGGTGCAGTGGCTGCGTGTAGCCTGCTCATTACCCATGGGGTCCTCTGCATTTCTTCTCCCATCTCATCTCCAAGGACAGGGGATTGTCCCACTCCCATTCCCCTAACAGGCTGGGGCTAAAAGATTAGGAAATCCTGATGAAATCTTGCCTGCAGGTTTGTCTTGAAACTCTTTGTGCAGAGGCTGTGCTGCAAATTCCTGTCAGAGGTTGGTACCAGCTATGGCTGAGGGTCTTCCCTGGCTTTGGGAAGGGCTCTTGGAGAAAGGTTTGAAGGCTTGCTTGCTCCCTTTGGAGAGTGGAAACCACACGTGTGACCATACCATGCTGTAAATTGGGATTTTGTCTTCTCAAAATAGTGTAAAGCTTGAGCCAGATCTGCTGCGTTTTGGGCATGTCTGCAAACGTGAGATGCACACAGAGCTAAAAAAGCTTCTAGGATGAGAGAAGTCAGATCTAACTTGGTGAAAAATTCCTTATAGATGGGTGTCAAACCTTCAAAAGATCCTCTCTCTGTCCCACTGGAGTGCACTGATGATGATCATGGTACCATAGGATAGTTTGAGTTGGAAGAGACATTAAAGACTACCCTGTTCCAACTCCCTGCAATGTGCAGGGCACCTTGATACATTGTGGTTGCTTAATTAGTGCTGGACAAATCTCCTGCCTCATCATTTTCCACCCCCCATTTGAACATGGGATGTAATAAATCCATTACAGGTGCTGCTGGGTTATTTAATTTTCATTCTTGAAAATCATATTTATATTGCAAAAGAACCTCAATTTAGTGGGTTTTTTCCAATCCCTATCTTCTGGACTGATGTGATTACAGGAGCTGCTCAGATTTCTCACCAGGGAAAGTCTTTATACCCCTACAAAGGGCTTGTTTTCTGGTGAATAATCTAGGAGTTTGAATAGTGAATAAGCTCCAAAGTCCCAGAAAACTGAAAGAAAAGCAAACCAAGAGGCAGCCAAGCAGAACAGGAGGCTGTGGGAAGAACTTAGGCTCTGCCCAAAGCACACTGTGTCTTGCCAAATGCCAAAATTAGGAGAGCAATAGTAAAAGTGCAATTTCTCACTGTCTTGCCTCTAACACCAGAGCTGCTGACCCATCTTAGGGGCCAAAGGTGGCTGCCAAAACTGAGATATGAAATTGTGCTCACAGTGATTAAAACTCCTAAGGGCAAGATGCGAAATGGGGTGGTTTAGGGAAGGACTTTTGGATAAAAATCCACTGAAACTCTTCTTTTTTTCCAGGCATGTTAGGTGTCTCATCATTTTCAGCCTCTGCCTGGGACTTACCTGCCTCTCAGGATTCTTCCACATGAAGAATAAGAATTACAGGTAAGTGAGGTAGAAGCAAGGTTGCACAGTTTCCTGTGCCTGGAGCAGCTGGGATGTGAGCTCTGACACCAGATTTATTTATCATGATGCTTGGGCTAATGCTGGAAGGGTGGTGGCCCAAAACTAGGTCCTAGATCCATGTTTGGGGAAGGAATCAAATTAGCTGAAGCACAGCCTCATTGGGACAAAATCAGCTGTGTGGGCAAAGGGGATCGAGCTGAAGTCTTTGGTAAGTAAGAATCTGGAGAGGGGGGAAACTGGAGGGAGAAAACATCTACACTGGAGGGTTGGGACTGATTTGGTTACAGCCTTGGAGCAGCTGCAGGTGTGGTGTCAGAGAAGCACCTGGGTTTGGCTTTGCCAGGTCTCAGAGATGGCGTGCAGCACCAGAGAGTCTCTTTGCCCCTTCTGTTGCCTTCCTGCAGAATCTCAAAGAGCCACGAAGAGCTGCTGATCCCTCCCACGCCATGTCATGCCAAGACAAATGTCATGTTCCTCAAAACCCACAAGACTGCCAGCAGCACTGTGCTCAACATCATGTTCAGGTTTGCAGAGAGGTACAACCTCACTGTTGCCCTCCCTGCCGACCAGCTCTTCCACCTGGGATACCCAAGAACTTTTGTGGCCCAATTTGTGGAGGGTTTTGAAACCATAGGTCAAAATTACAACATCATGTGCAACCACCTGCGGTTTAACCCCTTGGAGGTAAGAAAGAGCCATGACACCTGAGGAGAAACTTGGTTAGGACAGGACTAACCTCTTCTTCCTCCCACAAATAGGTGAAAAGGGTGATGGCAGCTAACACCTTCTACTTCTCCATCCTGAGGAACCCCATTCCTCTGCTGGAGTCTTCCTACATCTACTACAAGAACAACGTACCTGCCTTCAGGAGCTCCAAGAATGTGAACGAGTTCCTGGCATCACCCACAAAGTATTACCACCCAGCAGATTACAGGGAAAACATCTACGCCAGGAATATCATGTGGTTTGATTTTGGCTACAATAACAATGCAGAGGATGACACCAAGTACACCCAGGCTGTCCTGGAGGAGATCGAGCAGAACTTCCACCTCATCCTGATAGCAGACTACTTTGATGAGTCCATGATCCTCTTGAAGCACGCTTTGTGCTGGGATCTGGATGACGTGATTTACTTCAAGCTCAATTCCAGAAGTCAGGACACAGTCCAGACGTTGACTCCGGAAAGTGAGGAGCAGATAAAAGCGTGGTGCTCACTGGACTGGAAGCTCTACCTGCACTTCAACCAGAGCTTCTGGAGGAGAATTGAGGAGACCATAGGGCTTGAGGTGCTGGAAAAGGAGGTGGATCACCTGCGGACCAGACAGAAGGAGCTCATGGAGACTTGCCTCTCAGAGCAGGAGGCAGTAAGGAAGGATCACATCAGGAATAAAGCTCTCCTGCCTTACCAGTCAGGGGCTGCAGATATCCTGGGTTACAACCTCAAACAAGACTTGGACAACAGGACACTCAGAATCTGCCAGCAAATGGTCATGCCAGAGCTCCAGTACACGTCCTACCTTTACGCTGTCCAACACCCGCACAAGAAGAGGAAAGATGTGGGATTGCCATTGCTGTGGACCAGCCTCCAGGAGAAGATGCAGCTCCCAGTGCCCAACTAGGACATGTGGCAACCCACTGTGGCTTCCCATGGCTTTGCATCACCCCTTGTCTGACACGTAACTGACCCACAGGACTCTTGTGCATGAGGGGGAAGCAGTGGGGGCTTTATTTAGGGTCACCAAGTTGGTGGTTGGTCTCTTTCTGGGGACCTTGTGCCAAAGGCTTTGCATTGACCGGATCCTGGGTGATCCCACCTGCCTGCTCCCAGCTGGAGGGAGCCAGGCTGGCTGCAGCCAGTCAAGACATTCCAGCCTCTTAATCATTAATCACGAGCGTGATCATTTGCCTTCATCTGATTTTATTTGATATCCATCGTTACATCAGTCTAGTCACAGCTCACTGGAGCAAGTCCTGGTTTTGGAGGGTTTAGGGGAGGGGGAGGGAAGTGAGGGGACTATTACAAGGGGAGGCAGTGCTTGAAGAAGAAGGAGAAATGGTGGATGTCCTGTCCAACAGCATCCACACTCAGTGAGGACTAAACACCTCCTTTGGGCGAGGAAGTTCAGCCCAAAACCAGGCTGGCTGGCTGCCTTGCCCAGTGGCATGCCTCTCACATGTCTCCAGGTGAATGGGCCTCTGTCCCATGTGGGAGAGGTCGGTGCTCCCCTGGGAGGAGGTTTTGTGGTTTTGCTCCTCACTCCAAGGCAAGGGTCCGTGGGCCTGACTGTTCCTTTGGGTGCAGCGTCCCCAAAGTCCTTTATGAGCAGACACTTCACTGAGGCTTCCCCTGCTGTGTTGGCCAAGCTCTCCAGTGTGGATTAGGTAGGGATGGAGTGAGGCACAGCTTTGGCATGCTGGTTTGTCCCAATACCTGCTGCCGCCCTGACCAGCACGAGCAGGAGGAGATGCTGGCTCAGCTTTAAAACACCGAGGTTTCGCCAGTGTAAGTTGGCACTGACAGATGTGTTGGGAACAGGTGACCTCAAGCAGTGACACCAAATCCATTTGGCTTGGTGCTGCCATCCTCACAAACCTTTGTGGCACTGCCACAGCTGCAGGGTCCCAGATGGCAGGATGGGAAGGATGTATCTGGGGTCACTTGGCTGGCAGTGTTGCCTTGAAGGTGAAGCTGTGGGGGCAACAGCTCCAGCTGGGAAGAAGGAGTGATGCTGTCAGGGGGAGAGGGGTGAGAGGATTTTCCTCAGCTGTGTTTAGCAGCTGAGGCAGGAGTTAAACAGCCCAGGTGTTCAGTAGGAACAACCCCTATTAACAGCACTTTCACGGTCCAGTGGTACAGGAACCCTCCCTAAAATTAACCCAGGGCTTGGGAGGCTTTTGTAGCAGCCAGGCAGAGCTGCTGGAGCCACACGTGGTCACCCTGGGCCATCCCAGGGTCCCTTCTTGGGCAGTTCTGCAGCCTCCGCCTCAGTATTCTCTTTGGAGCTTCTGATCCATGATTTGCCATGTGAATTTTGTCAAGCCCTTTTAGCTAAACTGATCACAGAGATGGAATATTGGAATATAGATATAAAAATAGTTTCTTAGTAGCTGATCTTTGTGCAGGTGGGGATCCTGGGAGGGCTGGGGTTCCTAGGAAATTGGTGGATTCTGTGGTACTGGGGATCCACAGGGATGGGGGTCCTGGAAATGCTGTAGGTCCTGCAAGGGTTGAAGTCCTGAGAAGGCTGAGTATCCTGGAAAGGCTGGGAGGGCTGGGGGATCCATGGATGGCTGGGGGTCCTGGGACAGCTGGACCACAGCTCCCAGGCTGGAGAGCTCACAGTGGGGTGGACTGTGGTGAACATGGGCTGGAGCCCCTGGACAGGGAAGCCTCTCCCAGCCTGCAGAAGGAGGGAAACTGAGGCAGGAGATGCAATTCCCGCCCCATGGATGCCCTTGCTTCCCCTCCCGGGGGTCCAAGCAGGGTGGCTCGGCAGCTGCGGGGCCCCCGGCTCTGCCCGGGCCCATAACGGAGCCTTTGTGCCACGGGCACCGCACCAGCGCCACTGCTGAGTCAGGGATTTTTCCCGGGCACCGCCGTGGGAGCCCCGTGACCCATCGGAGGGGGGACCCTGAGAGGGGAGGAGGTGGCGGCGGAGCAGTGAGGAGACAGCTCCGCGGAAAGCCGGCGACGGCGACAAGAGGCTTTAGAGGGACAGAGGGGACACTCCAGCTGAGCAGGACACGGTGAGTGCCTTCGCGTTCTCCGGGGGGTGTTGAATAAGGAAAGCAAAAGCTCCTGATGAAACCACAGAGAGAGCGGCTCGTGACTGCTCCAGCTGAGCCTGGAGTGGATGTCCATCTCCTTCTGTGGTGATAATCTCCAAGGAAATGTGGGGACATGTAAACTGGGTACAGCTGACCTGTCCCCTGGCATTTGGGAACAGCTCTCACCCAATGCCACAAGGACAGCCCGGCTGGGGACCCCACTGTCTGTGCTGTGCGCCTCAGGTTCCCCCCACAGAGGAGGGAGGACAAGGGGCCAGCTGGGTCCATTGGAGGCACCAGGGGCACAGGAATACTCCCTGACCCTGTCACGATGAGCCTGGGCTGCTCCGGAGGTCTTGTCCGTGGCTGCTACCCTCCCCAATGCCTGATGGAAGAGAGCACGGAGCTGCAGGTCTCACCCTGCTCTTTGCTCACTGCCCTTGATTTCCCAGACAAGCATCTTAAAGATCGAATTCATTTTTATTTCATTTTATTTTGGAGTCCCTAGGTCAGCCTCCTCGCTGGTACCTTCTGCCCTGACCCTCCTGTGAGCTGTGGTGGCTTGCCAGCACACACTCAGCCCCTCTCCACCCCTGCTCCCAGGGGGTTACCCAGACCCAAGCCCACCAAGTTAAACCCCAAACCCTTCCAAGGACAACCCCGTGCCCCTGCCCATGCCCAGTAGCCAGTCCTCCCACCTTAATCAGCCCACCTCATCCTTCTGCTGCAGCTGCCATGGGCTCCCGGCACTTCCCGGCCCGGACGGTGCTCTTCGAGAAGGAATCCAACGGTGTCACATATCGTGTGCCCGCCCTGCTATACCTGCCCTGCGTGGCCAAGCTGCTGGCGTTTGCCGAGGAGCGGCTCAGTGCCGACGATGCCCACGCCAACCTGCTGGTGCTGCGCCGTGGCACCATCCACGGCAGCTATGTGGAGGTGGGACAGGGTTACACCGCGCCCGGGGACACGCTGGGCTGGGGACAGACTGGGGGCTGTCCTCATGGCTTGGGTGTGGCACTGCCAAGTTCCTGGAGACAGCCACATGGGGAGGGAGAGGCTGGCATGGGTGAAGTGAATCACAAGGTCATGGGTTGGTTTTGGTTGAAGTGACCTCAAAGGCCATCTCATTCCACGCCCTGCTATGGGCAGGGACACCTTCCGCTATCCCATGTTGCTCCAAGTCCTGTCCATCCCAGTCGGGAACAGTTTAGGGATGGGGCAGTCACAGCTGCTCTGGGCAAAAAAGTGGGATGGTTCTTACTCCTCTCTGTCCTCTCCTCCTCCTCCTCCCTGGGCAGTGGGAAGACATGCGTGTGCTGGAGACGGCAACGCTGCAGCACCATCGGTCAATGAACCCCTGTCCACTCTACGATGAGTTCACAGGCACCCTCTTCCTCTTCTTCATCACGGTGCTGGGCAGAACACCCGAAGCCTACCAGATTGTCACTGGCCAAAATGTCACCCGTCTCTGCTGTGTCACCAGTGCTGACCAGGGCCTGAGCTGGAGCACAGCCACTGACCTGACGCAGCAGGTCATTGGTGCGACCATCAAAGGTACCCAACTTCAGAGGGGTGAGGAGAGGGGAGAGCAGCCAGCAAGAGAGGGCCCTGGATCTTGGCCTCCTGGAGCCACCAGTGGCATTGCTGGGGGTGACTTTGACATAGGAATCCTGCGAGCTTCCAAAAAGGTGGAAGAGGACCTCAAGCAGAGGGGAGAAGGGATGGAGGGAGTATCCATGTCAGTTACTGGGGGTGGGGAGAAGATGGAGAGGCCCCATAGCCATGGGTAGGAACATGTGTGAGGACAACTAGGCAGCCCTGGGCTGTGCTACCCTTCCACCCCACCACTTGGCTTGGCTTAACTGAGAAGAAACCATGGAGACCTTCCACATTGGGCATGGCAAGGCATCATGGTGGTCACTCTTTACCCCATCCCACCTTCACCCCATCCTTTCTCCACTCCCCAGACTGGGCGACGTTTGCGCTGGGCCCTGGGCACGGGATCCAGCTGCGTTCTGGCCGGCTGCTGGTGCCTGCCTACAGTTACCACATCGACTGCAAGGAGTGCTTTGGGCAGCTCTGCAAGACCACCCCGCACTCCTTCGCCTTCTACAGCGATGACCACGGCCACAGCTGGCGTTTCGGGGAGTTCATCCCCAACCTGCAGACAGGCGAGTGCCAGCTGGTCTCAGTGGATGAGGAGGATGGATCCAATGTCCTCTACTGCAACGCCCGCAGCCCCTTGGGCTTCAGGGTCCAGGCTCTCAGCATGGATGATGGGGCTGTCTTCCACGGGGGGCAGCTGGTCCAGCGGCTGGTGGAGCCCCCCCATGGCTGTCACGGCAGTGTCATTGGCTTCCCTGCACCATTTGTGTATGTCCCCACTGCCTCTCAGAACACTGTGATGCCCCTCCGGGGCTCAGTTCACCGGTTTCTCCCTGGGGCACTCCGGGGATTTGGGCACCTGCCCACCCAACAGGCAGGAGAAGCTGAGGTGCCCACTGGCAGCCACCATGAGTCAGATGAACCCGATGAGGATTGTCCTATCCCACGGCGTCACGATGCTGCCCACAGTGTTCCTTTGGTCCAGGGGGACTCTGCAGCAACCCCCAGCCCCACTCCCTTCTTCCAAGCACCAACATGGATCCTCTACTCCCACCCCACCAGCTCCATGTCGCGGGTCAACATGGGGGTTCACCTGAGCACCTTCCCCAGGGATGCAGAGAGCTGGACGGAGCCCTGGGTGATCTACGAGGGCCCGAGTGCTTACTCGGACCTGGCTTACATGGAGCTGCCCTACAGGGACGCGCCGGTGGCCGGCGGCACGGCCATCGCCTTCGCCTGTCTCTATGAGAACGGGATGAGGTCTCCCTACGAGCAGATCTCCTTCAGCATGTTCACACTGCACGATGTGCTCCAGAACATCCCCCTGACAGCAGCTGCTCCCCGGCGGGGCCGTGGCCCCACGCGCCACAGGGCAAAGAGGAGGCGAAGGAGCTGCCTCATCTCCTAGAGCCTGCCCAGGTCAGCTGCCCCCAGCACCCCAGAGCTGGATCCTGGAGCATCAACCCACAAGGCTGTGTTCTGTCACCATCCAGCATGGCCACGTCACACAGAGGTGTGTTACTGTCCCCACACTGGGGTTTATCTCATTTTTGTTGCTGTTTTGTTCTTTCTGTTTTGGTTGGGTGGGGAGGCTCCTCTTTAAGCACGAGCCACCTCTAGAAATTGCCTCAGATATTGGGGGGCAAGAGGAGCAGTGCAGGGAGGAGGCAGCCAGGGGTACCCTGTGCCATCCCTGTGTGCCAGGTGCTGGCTCAGGGGGATGTGGTGCTCCATCTGTGCTATACCTGGTACCACCCCTGAGGGCTTTCATCCCCTTGTTATAAGTAGTTATGCTGTATAAATATGGTATATAATGTTAATTTCTTTCCTTTTCATGAAAAGATTTTTCTCATTGGTTTCTCTGAAGTCACTGTGAAGGTTTGGGCTGGGGTAGAGTTCTGTTCTTTCATTGTAGCTGGGATGGGCTGGGGTTTTATATTTGGGCTGATGATAAAGGAACATTTGTGTTGCATTACTTGTCTGTCTGGGCTTTTAGTTCTCTCTCCTCGTTATTAACTCCTTTTTGTTACAATTTATTATAATTATTTCAATTATTAAGGTGTTTTTATGTCAACACAGGAGATGTCTCACTTTTACCCCTCTGATTCTCCCCCATGGGTTGGGGGTGTGAGTGGCTGGGCGGTGCTTAAGTGCCAGCTGGGGTTCAACCACCCCAATGGCCCAGTTAATGTTTCATCTGGTCTGGGATTTGGGATTTTAATGTGCCATGGCCATCACTGCTCTCCTCTGACCCTTGTCAGTCTGGGGGCAACCCCCCTCCCAGCACAGGCAGGCTCAGGCCCACATTGAGTCCTGTAAAGGTTGTGGGGAGGGGTTGAGCAGCCAGCAAGGTATGAGGAGTGGGATCCTGCTCCTGGGAATGAGCAGCAGCTGCTCCTGCTCCCTGTGTGTGGGCCAGCTTTGGGGGGCTGCACCTCAATTCCAGCTCTGCCTCCCCTAGCACGGCTCCATCCGAGTGCCCCAGCTCAGCTCCTTGGACCTCCTTCATCTGTCCTGCCCTGTGCAGGTGACAGACACAGCTCAACTGCCCTAAATATGAACTGATTAACAAAAATATTCAGCTCTTCAGTCTGTGACACCACCATGTCTCGTTTTCCACCGGGGTGGGTGGAGGCTGACAAGTGACAGGCAACACGGAGAATAGAAATTTTCAGTTCCCTTGAAGTTGCAAAATAGAACTTAAAGACTAACTAGCAAGTGAGATAAACGGGTGTAAAATTAGGCACATAGAATGCTAGAACACAGCTAGAACCAGCGGAGAAACAGGTGAAGAGGAACATGGTTACTTTCGTGGCAAAGCTATGTAACAAGAAACAGCAGCTCATGACCTGAGGCAAGGTCACAATATTGGGGCACTCAGTGAGTACAACCACCAGACACGCCTGTAGACAACCCTCTAGGATAGAAAAGGATTTCCAGCAAGGGGTGGAAGCACGTAAATTGGTTCCAGGAAAAGTGGATACATACAAAATACATATGTAATATGTATGTATTAGTACACCTTGTAATGAATCTGTCTGATCATGATGGAACAAACACCCTGTTGTGAAGTTTCACAACACACATTTGATTAGAGGAGATATCCTGCATGTGTCCAGCTCTGTGATAAAGAATGCCTGCTTTCTAATCCTCCAAACTGTGTTAAAAATTTGGTTCTCTGCCTCATTTCAGTATCACAAGGAGTGGCTGAGGCAGCTGCTGGGATGCTGGAAGCCATGTCCTCACCTCACCTTACAGGGCCACTTTTCAACCCTAAAGAGCTGCCAGCCCCAAGGGGAGGGACATGGCCCAGGCCAGAGGATCTGCACAGCAGCAGCCCTTGGCACATCAGCCCCACCAGCTACTTCAACACCTGGGGTGTCCATCCCCCTCAGGGGCTCTGTCTGTCTTACACAGGGCTCTTGCACCGGGCTGGTGTCACAGCTCCTGCTGTGCCCTCTCCGCAGCATGTGCCAGCCAAGTGACACCCAGGGTGACACCTCCTCCAAGTGGCAGCCTCCTGGCACGGCCACCAGGCTCTACTTCTCCTCACAGAAGCCACAGAGGCAGCCTAGGCAGCCATTGAGGATCTGGAGCAAGGCCAGCACCATCTCGGCCACGCTGATGAGCAGCAGGAGGGAGAACAGGACAACGTGCCAGGTCACGATGCCCTCGGGCTCCAGGCAGATGCTCCAGGTTCTCCGATGGTATAGGTAATTCTCAGCTCTGTGTGTCAGGAAGGGGAGAAGGTGCAGGATGCTGCCTGCAGCAGGTCCAGAATCCCATCACTTTCTACCATGCAGTATCCCCCAGACATCCCTGTGCCAGGGCCTCACTTCCCTCACAGGGAAGATTTCTTCCCGATATCCAACCTAAATGGACTCTCTGTCAGTGAGAAGCCATTCCTCCTTGTCCTGTAACTCCATGCCCTTTTTCAGTTCCTCTTCAGCTCTCTTGGAGCCCCTTTATGTACTGAAACACCAATATATGCACCAGTATCCACCAGACATCCCATCCTTCATCTGATGAGCAGGGTTAGGAGGGGTGATGAAGATGGAAATAGAAATCCACAGAAGGTGAGGATTCCTTGAGCTACCAGGGTCTTGCAGCCATCAACCACCACCAGCAAGCACCCACCCCACCTTAATTAATGCACTTAATTAGCAGTAAATTGCTGAGGCAGCACGGGTGATTCAGCCCCTCACCTGGCATCAGGCCCCTGGGCAGTGACATCCAGGAAGGGGTAGCCCCAGAGGGCTCCGTGCTGGAGGCCGAGCTCGGTGCTGTTGTAGAAGCAGAGGGGGCCATTGGTCAGCCCCACCCCGCAGAGCACGAAACAGGCGGCAGCACCCAGGAGCGCCAGCTTGGAGAGCACCACGGACATGAACGCCTGCAAGGAGCACCCGTGGGGGCCACACAAAGTCAGGGGGAATCCAAAAGGCAGCTGCAGGTTGTCGGCAGAGTTAGGGATGGGGGGAAAGCTCCCCTCCCCAGCTGTGGCTGAGGCTGGAGCCATCGCTGGGATGGGCAGAAGTGAGTAAGGAGAGGTAGTGACCTGCAGAGCCCATCCCAGCACTCACTGGAGCCCTGTCCTCTGGGGAGGTGGCACCCTGCCACAGGCCATCGTAGAGCCATTGGAGAGCAGCGCCCTGCCTCAGCAGCAGGGACCATGACAAACGGGGTCTGTGAGCCAACACGGGAGAGGGGGGACCCCTCACAATCCACCCTGGGGCCATGGGGGAGGAGGATCCCTGCCGTGTCCCACCGCAGGGCCATGGAGGAGGTGCCACATCCCACCCGCACCGCTTTAGCTCGGGGTCCCTGCCCTGGCTCACGTTGTGCCGAGTGCCGCAGCCGGAGCAGCCGGAGCGCTGCCACCCCAGCGCCGTGATGTGGATCGCTGCCAGCAGCACCTGCAGGGACAAAAAACACAGCTGGGGGACAAAGCGGGGCCACCTGGCCTGCTCCATCCCTCTGTCCCCGCTCCAGCCCCGGGGGGAAGGACGGGTGTGTCCCGCAGTACTCACGGCGATGCCGCCTCCCCAGACACCCGGCACAGCCTTGGCGTGGCTGCTGAGGTGCCCCTCCAGCAGGTACTTGGATGCTCCAGCAGGGAAGAGCAGGAGGATGCTGGCTGCCATGGAGAGCGTGCCCAGCACCAGCAGGCAGGGCCCCACGATCCGGCTGCACTTCCCCACACACATGGCTGTCCTGCGTGCCAACGGGGAGGAAGAGGAGGAGAGGAAAAGGCTGCGTTTGGCCCCGAGGGCTTCCCCACCGCAGCCCATCTCAGAGCCGTGGGTGGATGGGAGTTGTTGGGTTGTGCTTTGGGGTGTCAGCCCACCCTGCTGGCACTGCCCCTACTTGAGGGCAGCTTCCAATGGAAATTCTAATGCTTCTTTGCCAAACGGGCAATGGTGTTCCCACAGCAAGCCCCAAGACCTGTGTGACCGCAGGGTTGGCTCTTCCAAAATGTGTCCCAGCTCATGGCAGGGGAAGATGGTCTTTGAGGTCACTTCCAACCAAAACCAGTCTGAGATTCTATGAAAATGTTACTGCAGGGAGCCAACCACCCACCACTGCTCAGTTTGGCTTTCAGTGTTTACAAAGAGCAGGAGGGAGCCAGGAAAGAGGCAAAATCCTTGCACAAGGGCTTGTGAAAGCACATCAGTCTCCAGCCAAATCCAACAGTAATTCCAACACACGCTAGTCCCTACCATAGGCCCATACCATAGGTATGCTGAAACCAAGTAAGTTTAATTAAGAAAATATTACCTATCCTCCAGTTCCACTGGCATCTTATTAAGTTATGAGTTTATCTAGAAAGCATACCCATCTTCCAGGTGATGCCTTGTCCAAAACTGCCTCTCCTCTGCACCTGCAGGACCCTCATCTTGTACAGGATGGCCATTGGTCACTCTGGGATTGCTGGAATTAGCATGGTTTGCTATTTTGTCCTGGAACCCAGCTGTTTTCTACCCTGAATTCTTTCAGCTTGAAGTTGGGCTTATGCATTTTCCCCTTTCCTGCTATATCGCGACCCATTTTGCACAAGTTCCCCAGGCCAAGCTGTTTCTTGCTCTGGCTGATTTTGTGGCCAGCTTTGCTCGCTCTGGCTTTGCAAAGCAGAAGCGGCTGCGGCACCGCGTGGTTGTTTCTGTGGGGAGAGCTGCCTCAGCCCCCTCAGTGCTGGGAGCACAGCCCCAGCACAGCCCCAGGGGCTGGGGGACACCAGTCCAGCAGGGTCTGCTTGGGACCAGCCACACCAGCCCCAGCAGGGCACTGGGGAGTGCTGAGCACGGAGGAACAGGGCTGTGACATCTGTGTGGAGGGACATGAGCCAAGACACCTGACGGGGACCACCAGCTCCACCCATCCTAGAATTCCACCTGCCTTGATTTTCATCCTCCCTGCCTTGGTTATAGGGAATTTAGGGCCTCTTGCCCCCAGCTGGTCCTGCCTGCAGTCCAGGGATTGTGTGTGGTTGTTTCCTCCCACAGCCATGAGTACCCTCTGCTGAGTCCTGGCTCCCCACCACCTTCTGGAACAGCTCCTTCTCCTCTGAGCTCACACCCTGGGCTCTCATCAGCCAGAACCTTTCTGCATGGCTCTCCTCAACCTCTCCAAGGCCTCTCCTTCCCCTCCACTGCTGTCCTCTCCCTGGGGCTGGCTGGAGGTCGCTTTCTCCCAGGAAGTTCCCATAGCTCTCCCCTCCAAACATCTCCCTGAGCAAGCAGCTCCTCAATACAGACAAACCCCTATGCAGGGGAGGCAAAGCCAAAGTGCAGGTGGGTCCTGTGGCCAGCAGGACCCTTGAAAGCAGGACTCCCTTCTGCCAGCACATCTCCATGACCAAAAGCACAGAGTCCAGCAAAGCCCTCCTCCCCACTTCCCAGCTTACCCGGAGTGATGCCACACAGAGCAGCAGCGTCCACCCCTCGGATGAGCCCTGTCCCGAGGCATCACCCATGGGTGACTCTTTATAACACCTCAGTGTGTGCTCCCCTGCCCTCCTTCCTCCAAGGGCCACCCACCAGATCATGACCCTCTGGTTCCCCCATCCCAAGGAAGGATGACGCTGGGTGAGCCAGCCTCTGCCAACGCTGGGGCTGCGCTTCTGCCTTGTTCTTCCCCATTTCAGAATTTACACTGGCAGAGCTCACCAAAACAGGCACAACCTCAGATTTTAAAGCTTCTACCACGTCTGCACTAAATGCCTCAAGCAGCGCCCGAGTAGTGAACACTGTTGCTCCAGGAACAACCTGGGGTCAATGTGTTGGGATAATATTTTCCTCTCTAATACTTCAATAACAGCTTCAGAATAAACATTCCCCTGTGTCAACTGGCTGCGGCCTCCCCACCCTTTGCTTCCTCACAGATGTCTTGGCTTTTCTTCAGGTGTTGAGTGTATCCCCACCACATGTTTGTGTCCCATGCCTTGGTAATAAGATTGAGAGAAAGGTTATTGCTGGTATCTTAATTATTATCAGTCATCAGATATCAGCATTTCCTATTTGCCATGGCTGGCAGTTAACACACAACAGGGAAACTCCAGTTCTCACAGAGCAGGTCAGGAACACAATCAAGAGAACATGAATGACCTCTGTGTCTGAGAACAGGAGTCAGGGAAAGTGTAGCACCAAAAAATGGCACAAATGGGGCTGGTTTGTTGGCAGAGCAGTTGCAGGTGGCTCGAGCAAAGAAAAGAATGGCTCATGGGCTTTGCAGGCAGAAGGAAGAACCTTCTCAAAGAAGAGTTTTGAGAGCCCTCCAAGAGCCACATGGGAAAAGATGAATGGGTGAGGCTGAGTTACAGCAGGCAATTCCATTCCTCTTGCAAAAATAAGCTGAGGAGCAGATTATCTGACAGTCCCTCTGAAAGGAAAATCAGAGTTGGCATCAGGAGAGGAATTCCCGTTTTAGTCACAGAATCTCAGATCAGTCTGAGGGGGAAGGGACCCAGCAGGATCATGGAGTCCAACTCTGAAGTGTTGGAATGTTCTGAAGAATGAATCCATGCAGGGATTTAACCTGAGACCTTGGCATCATTAGACCATGCTCAAGCACCTGAGTTAATCTCAAGGTATTTCATCCTTAAATAAGACAAGTCAGTCTCTAAAATGAAGACAGACAAGGCATGAAGGGTAAGCAGAGCTCAAGTTCTCCTTCCTCTCTTTTTTCACTTAGAAAGAGGGGAACACATTTTTCACACTGCTGGAAGAAAATGTTTTGCAACCTCATCTTGTGTCTTTCCTACGTCACAACAATCTGAGGTTCCCACCGTACACATGATCTGCTCCATCATCTCCCACAGAAAACCCCGTGCCAGGAAGTGTGAAGCACCCGGGTGACACCCTTTCCTGGATGGCTGATCTTTTCCTTATAAGAATTACCATAATAGGTTACTTTTAGCCCTGCATGTGAGAAGCTGTGTGCTTGCCTTTCTCACACCAGCGTTGTACTATGAAAGTGTCAGCACAGCAATTACAGGCCAGGAACTTGCTGCCAAGTCACTCAGTCCTGGTGCAGCCAAACGTGGTGGTCCCACCTAAGGCAATTCCAGCTTGGCAAGGTCCTCCTGCTGTCTCCTCACAGCCAAGGAGATGCCTTCACTTCCCTGCTCCCCTGCCCTTTGCTTCCCCAGACTCCTTTGGGGATGGAGGAACTGCACAGGAACTGCACAGGAACTGCTGGGTTTCAAGAGTGGCATCAAGGAGAAGCAAACTGAGGTGAGTGTGAAGTGGTGAGGTTCTGTGCCAAACCAGCCTCCACCTTGGCTCTGGATGGAGCATCTTCAGCACCCCTCTGGTCTCTCCCACTCCATTCCTTAGCATCTGCAAATCTGTTTCTGCCACTACTCAGCCAAGACTGCTCCAAAATCCCCTTAGACAAGCCCTGCAGGGCACTGGTGGCCAGAACTGACTGAGGAAACACCAACACAGAGCTGGGCAATATTCACTTTAGGGACTACAAATGTCACCCGAATTTACAGTTCAGATAAACCAACCCCATGAAAAGTTGGAAGTTTGCAGAAAGGAAAAATAAGTAAATTCAACCCAAGAGGTATTTTTGCAGTATCCCTGTAGTTCCTTGACCTGCAGACTGATGTAAAAAGATTCCCAACTGAGTTGGAACTGGAAACGTTTTCCTAGGCTGCATGAAGAGTTCAGGGTTTAACAGCTTCAAGACCCTGGCAGGGGCTAAGCTCCACTGTTGCAGTGGAGGCTTACCTCCAGTCAGGAACATGAGGATGACCCAAAATGGATTTCTTACTTTCTGTTTCTCCACTGTACCTGCCAAGTCCTGGTCCAGAAGGGCCCCTGCTCCTTGGCATTTCATGCCAGGCCACGACAGGAATGACCCAAGGAGCCCAAACAGAACTGCAGAAGTCAGAGGCTCTGCCAGCAGGACACTGACAGTCCAGAATAGAAAGTCCCATTTCCTCTGCTCTTTCTTTGGGAAGGATGGAAAATCCTATCCATGCCTCTTTTTATTAGTTTTCATATGGTTGTTCTTCCTGTCAAGGTCCTCTTAAAGTTTGTTTCACTTCAAGATTTTCTATCCTCTACAACAGCCTGAAGCTTTCTTGAGCAGTGCTGTCATCAACAGCTCCTTATCCCTCTACCTTAGGGAAAAGCTCAGGATCTCCCCACATAACACAAGGACAGAATTCCATTAGAACTAAACCAACAAATAAACACCAACCCCAAAAAACCAAGAAGAGCTAAAGAAAGCTACTGAAAACAGTTTGTTTTATTTCCAGGATCAAATATTACAATAGGACATTTACATATATTTATAAAAAATGCAGCAGTTGTGTATATAGATCAGAGGTTTCCTTGAGTTTGGTCCCTCCCAGCACAGTGAGCTGAAAACTTCCAAATTAATCCTCTCCCTCCTCCCATGTGAAGTTGCCATTATTGACGAAAGTGACCATTGTGAGAAGCTGTCCCCTAGAAACTGGATGTTCCCCAGTTCCAGGAAACAGCCTCATTTTAAAAAAAATCATCTGTCCCAGAGTCTGCTGTCTCTGAGTTGAGTTTTACCCAGATGTTCTTCATGTAAATCTGGTCTATAAAATAGCACCTCATCCCCCTGCTCCACACAGTTTCAGTTCTACACCTCCAATCTGGGCACCATTTCACCAGCAGTTACAAAGTGACTTTTCTCTGCACTGCAGACACTCCCAGTGATCAGACAGTGACCAAATCCCCAATTTCTGTCCTCACTCACCAGGTGCCCACGAACACAGTGGATAACCCAAGGCAGGTTGAGGCCCTGCTGTCAGGTGCAGCAGTCTCTGCATTTAAACCCCTGTGTGTTTAAAAACATATGGCTCTGTTAGTTGGGAGTGCACAGACACCAAGCATCCCACGGACAAGAGGAGACAGGAATAAAAGTCAGCACAGAAAGGGCATCCATTAACCTCACCAGCCCCAAATCCACACAGGCTTGTGGGTACTTCCAACAACACAGCCAGCACAGGGCTCAGCATCAGTTTGTTTGCCTTTGAAACAGGAGCTGTTCCATTTATAGAAAATCACTTGTGAAAATAAATAAATAGAAAGGGTGAGGGAGAGCAGAGGCTGGATTTGAGCCTATGGGAACAGCCAGACAAGGCACAGCCAGTCCTTAAGGACAGTGACTTTGCACTTGGCTCACCTAAAGCACACATCTCTGCCACCCCTCCTCCTCTTAGACTTGTTTTACCAACTTCACTGAACAGGGATTAAACCAGAAGAAAGTAGTGACATTTAATACAAACTAAAAAGGAATAAAAATGAAGTGATGAGGCCCTGAAATGACACAGATCTTCCCACTCACATGGACATTCCTACACAGGTCCCTATGTTCATATTTTTAAGTGGTTTACCAAAACCTCACCAGATTTCAAGCATCTCTGCAGCGTTTGCTACCTGACAAACAGCTCAAATGCAACCCTGCCCCCACAAAAGGAAACTGGTTTTAATTTAGCCCTTTTTGCTCGAGTGCCAGTGAAGAGCAGAGAGGTTGAGTTACTAAAACCTGCAAAAGTACAAACCACAGCACCAGTGCCAGAGCAAGCTGAGTGTACAAATCAGCTCTGAAGGACGTGGACCCTGTGAAACACAAGCTGGACAAAGGAGAGGTGTCACTTCCTCCTAACAGTGAGGAGAAGGTCAGGGAGCTCTGGGAAGAGCAGATGGAAAATTCCTGTTTAGATCTACTTAGGAATAATGGTACATCTGGATGCCTGTTACAGACAATTGCATTTTACAAAACTACCGGCAGATCCTGGACATGATCAGTGCTGTGAACTGAACTGATTTACCAGGAAAAGCAATGCACTGCAGTCCAGGAACACCAAAAATCATAAAAAACACAGACCTTAGTTCAAAGCCTACAGAAAATAACACAAGTATGGCCAGAAATGTTTGGCCCAGCCTCTACCTGCCCTCTTTAGGTCAGTGGGGAATGCTGTGAGGTAGAGGTAGAGTCAATAAGCTTGACTTCAGAGCATGTAGCATCAGAAAGATTTAAAATCCTTCTGTGGGCCTCTGAAGTGGGATGTAAATGTGTCACTTGCACCTGGCAGGGAAAGGCAGAGCTGGTTTCACCTTCTGTTCCAGGATTCTGTTCATGACTGGGACTACTTTATTACTACATCCCAAAATGAAGCTGTGTTAGATGAAGAGCACAAGCAAAGGGAACATCTTCACCAGCAGCAAGGAGCTCCAGCTTCAAACACGACAGCCCTGACCAGTTCACCACTCAGAAAAACCTCCACTGACTAAAAAACCTGCACTGCTGCTCCTTTGACCCCACCAGCCCTTGCAGCACCACATGCAAATCCTGACCAAGCAACACCCACAGGAAGCCACAAACCAGAGCTTTTGAAGGATTGGTTTCCTTTGTCCTTTACAGCTCAACATCGTATTTCCCAATCACATTTTAACACATTTTTACCAGCAAAGGCAATTTGAGCTTCAGATTTCACATCTAGAAGTGACTGTTTGAAGGCTCTTTAAACATTGCCCAACTCATCACCTTCACTGCCATGAGCTGTCCCAGGCAGGATTTGATTCATGTTTTCAACCACATTCCTCCAAAGGGTTGAAGAGCTGAACAGGTTGTATCCTGGCTGGTGCAATTTCTCATCACCTTTCAGCCCCCACAGCACAGCTGATGTGTGGCACTGGGTTTGTTTGGGTTGGGAAGGAGAGAGAGGAATGAACAAAGAGCCACGTGCAGGGATACATATTTCTTAAATTTTTTTTTCTGTTTCTTGCTCGCAAAGCAAAACAAAAGAAAGGTGATAGAAAAAAACACACTGTGAAACCAACCCAGGATCACAGTTTCCTGGAACAGAACAAACTCCTAGAAACCATGAGAAATTGCCATTTTCAGTGTCAATGTTCAACTTCCCTGTCTTCTTTTCCCTGTTGGAGCAATTCCTGGTCTCACCACAAAGTCCAGGCCAGCCCCACAAACAGGAGCAGGCCCAGGGGGGCAGGGGAGGGAGGTGCCAATGAACCACACCTGGTACTTGTTATTCCAAGCAGACAGCTGGAGCTGCTGCAGGAAGCTTTCGGGCCACATGGAAATGTGAGTTATGGATCTGGATATCCAGGAACCAAAGGATCCTTCAGTCTAGAGGTGCCACTGCTGCTTCACAGGCCAAACACAAGATCCCCCCTCACTTCCCCATGCTGGGAGCAGCCTCCACACCTTGGGGGTCTTGACAAACCAAAGATGACATCTGGTGTCACATCAGCCACTGATCAGGAAACTGAGATGAGACTCTGCTTTCCTGACACTACATCCTGCAGCAGAAAGGGAAATCAGTTTATACAACTGCATGATTACACGTCAAACCTCAATTAGGAGCAGGAGACAGCTGTGAGCTGAAGTTTTCATGGGGCATGCCAGACGTTTTCTGTGATTTCTTGCTCTTAAAGGTTCCAAAGTACAGATGCTAGTATGAAATCAAAGGCAAAATATCTTGAAAAATTGGAATATGCAAATTTCTGACTACTAAAGTATTTAACAAGGACAATCATCTGAGAGTGGCAGAAAAAGTCAGCAATTATGCCAGGTCCCATGTGCCTTTCTCCTCAGTGATTGAAGACCACATCAAACTGAGTTTTTAGCTGTAAATACACAAATGCACCACACTGTGCTGAGGGCTTATGCCAGTTAACTCCTGTCCCACTGGAGCATCTGCTGAAACACCAAGTGACCAACAGCCCCATGTCTAGAGAATACATTGGAGGAAAACCAGGGCACTGACTTGTGGTGCCAGCTTCCAGATCTGACAGGAAAGCCTGCACCAAGGAGCAGCTTTCCATCAGCCCTCCAAATTTAGAGGAAAGTGACAGCAGATGAACATGGAAATAGAACTAAAATTGTCCCAGGGAATTCAAGCCACCAGGCTGGGAAGTGTTTTAGAAGGATTAATTGATGCTCAATGCTGTCAGTGCTGTAAACTCCCTGTAAAACCACTCACTCCTAGAAAAAACAACCACTGTGGCAAGGAAAAAAGCCAACTGACTGTCAGGTCTCTGTGGCAGGTGTTTTCAGAGAATCCAAAACCTTTACAGTACTCTTGTCATTTGCAAAATCCTGAGAGCAAGTAAGGAGACACTTTGAGGATGCTGGGAAGAGAACATGGATAACCCACACGCTCCCACCAAGGAGCTGCTTCTGCTCCAGCACTGGACTGACAGCTTTCCCTCTGGGCCAAGCAGTCCATCCCATATGGAGCACAGCTGGATTTCTGAGGGGTTGGTTGTTTTTTTACTATGTCCACTGGCAATTTAAAGCAGGAGGAAAACCTGCAGGCAATCTAGAAGCCTTTGAATTAGGTGGGGCAGAGTATTTTACCACGGCTCAACCCAACTCCTTTCCAAAACCAGAGTGCTGGATAAGAGAAGGATGGATAAGTGCTGGAAGGTTAATGGAGACCTTTTGTGTAGGGAATCCAAACAAAGGAAAGACTGTCCTGAAGGTTATGCTCTCTCCTTACAGAGAGAATGCCTCCGTGCCCTTATCACACACTCTCTTCAAAAATAAATTAAACAAAACAGATTTAAGAATAGCAGCGAGAAGGGTTTGTGTATTATGGCCACTCCAAGCTCCAGCATGCTGGATACACAGATCACTGTCTTACTTTATTCCAGGAAAGCAGAGGAAAGATGTTCTTCCCAATGCTCTCTGCAGCTGAGGAAGAAAATAAAACTCTGAGCACTCTCATTTGGTCACTAGAGTGGGAGAAGGAGGGAGGGAGGGAGGGAGGGGGAGGAGAGAGAAGGAAGGGCCAGTCAGCTGCCTGAGTCCAGCACTGCAATCCCATGACCCTTAACTGCATATTTAACGACTCTTGTCCCAGGCAAAGAGGAGAGGGAGCAAGGCTGGGAGAACTCAGGCCACAGTGCTAATTCCTTTCCTGCACAAAGACAGTCTCTTGAGGACACAGGCCTGCCTCCTGTAACGTGATCTCATAGTCCAGGTGGGAGAGTTTCCTCCGAGGGAAGTTGGTGAGCAGTTCAAAGCGTTCGTTGGGGTACCCTTTGGACTGGACGTGTTTCACAAGAGCCTGGGGAGAAACGAAGGCAAGTCAGTGTCATAGAATTCAGAATGTAAAAAAAATCCTGCTCTCCTTTGAAAAACAATGTTTGTAATCACGGACAACGAAAATTTTAAAATTTTAAAATTTTGCAGAGAGTACAGACCCTCTTTTACTTTATCATTTAATTTGGCCCACACATGGTATGATTAATCAGAAAAATTAAATACCAGTGATCCATTACCTGATTATTTACCCACAAGGTAAACTATACAAAAAAATATCGATAATAGTGCATTAATGCAAGACAGCTGAATTCCACACCACACATTCAAGTCACAGTGAAACAGAATCTGAAAAAAAAAACCCTTAAACAACCCAAAACTGAAGCCCCCTCATTTGTTTATCAGATATTGCCCTTACTCTAAAGCTAAAAGCCACCTAAGTAGCATTTTGGTGAGGTAGCAATGACCAAAATAAATGAAGAAATTTTATTAATATTTTTTTTCTTGCCTTCAAGAAACAGGAGATTTTGGGGTTGTTTGATTTCACATTTTTAAAGATCTTTTCAATTCACTGGCTTCTCTGCCTACAGAAGCAACTGGGGCAGGATACAGAGCATTGGGATGAGGGGCTCACATCCTAAGAAACAGGCATGTCAGGAAGAGCCCATGTCTGTGCTGTGGTGAGAGAGATTTCCCAAGTTCACCAAGAACTGGGAAACCAAAGCACAAACACAGAGGGGGAGAGAAGTGGGGACTGGCAGAAGAAAAGGGGATAGAGCGACAGAGCAAGATGTGGGCAGGAGGAGTTGTAGCTTTTCTAAGAGGGGAAGGAAAAATTGTAAGTAATAAAACAAAGTGTGAAACAATCAGAGGGTCCCATCATTGGTGGGTGCAGAACAGCCAGGCAAGCACCAGCATTGAAGTTCCTTCCAAATTCATCAAAATCCACACCCCTTTGGCATGGACTGTTGCTCCAACCTCCTCCTCTACCTGGTCTCCAAAAGCTCTGCAGATTACAGTGCCTGTGTCTGATGGGGAATGCAGATTTCCTTTTCAGGCAATAAAGATGATGAAAATTCCTTTACAACCCACTGAATTTAAATCTTCAGTCAAGTTTCCTGCCCACATCCCTCCCTGCCCCTTCACAGGCCAGTCTTTCTTGCACACCTGAAACACTTGGCAAACCAGAGGTACTCAGGATGTGGAAGAAGGGCTGAGCTGCTGAACAGAGTGAAGCCTATTTAATTTGCACACAATGAGCAACTGCTTCTATAAAAAGGCAGTGAGGCAGTGCTGCCTTTTTCTTTTTTTTTTGGCTTGAGGGGAAGAAAGGGCATCATGGTAATACTGGAAGCATAAGCACCTCTTGCACAAAAATAATGTGTATAAAGGAGCCAGTGTTTCATCAATAACAACACAATGATTAAAAATAAAACATTTTTAAAACCAGTGTTGGGGAGCATCATCAGTTAAAACTCCTGAAGTTTCTCCTTAAACAATTTCTTTTGCTAGCTCTGGCCAGCAGAAGCAACTAAATGGAAGCAACTAAAGGCTGAAAAGGATCAGTATGGAAATGGTGCTCACAAAGAAACACCTGAGGCTCAACCTGGATCTGACTGAAAGGCTCCAGAAGAACAGATGAGATGAGCACAAATGTTGCTTGTTCAGCTCTGCAACCAAAAGATGTCTTTACCCACAAACCTTGACTCAGCTAAATTCCTCTGCTGACTGTAGAGCAGAAGGGAAATCATATGCTAAATTTCCTTTAACTTCCACACTCCATAAAAGGAGACAAACCAAGAGTCAGGATTATCAGGGATATTTCAGCATTACACTTTTGTACTGCCTAAATGAATTGCTTAAGTATTCAAAAGTGCTACATGTTTAACAATACATGCAAATTTACTTAACAAGCTGCATCCAAAAAGCAGTCAAGCTTTTTTTTTCCTTTTATTTTCACGCAGGAGAGTCCAGGATGAGAACATGAACTGAGGATATTGTACATTCCTAGAGCTGCTGGCCAGGTAATAGTCCCATTTTCTGTAAGAGATAGGACACTTTCCTCCCAAATCTACACAAAATCCTTGGGAACAGGTCTGCTTTTGCCCTGCCTATAACCCCAGCTGTTAGACTGATTACATTTAAATGAACTTAACTGGCACAGTAACTTGTTTACATTATGCTCCCAGGTGAGCACCTGCAAAATTTTGATGCAAATGGCATTCCCATGGGCTTCTCCAAGGTGAGGAGCCCAAAGCACAGTTGAGACACACACCTGAGGCACAGTAATTAAATAATACTGGAATAAATTTGGGTTGGGAGAACTTCCTCCAAAGTCTGCTCCAACATCCACATCCAGAAGGGAGGGTGGAAGTATGATGGGAGAGATGGAGAACAAGAATGAAGAGTTTTGCCTTTGCTTTTACTGTGGTAATCAACTACTTCCAGAAACAAAGCCCCAAAAATGAGAAAGCTGAGAACATATTATGGTAATTAATGTGTAATGCAAAAGCCATTTAGAGTCATTTTATAATGGGAATGAGCAGTGTGGGGCTTGAGGAAGACAATGGAGTGTACACAAAACCCAAGCTGCAGTGGAGACACACAGAGCCAGTAGTTATCAGAGAGGAATGACACAGAACACAGTGCAAGCACTCCCTGGATACACCTGTCCCACTGGATCCCATTTCAACAGTGTCACCTCAGGCACAGAAATTCTGCAGTTTCATCTTTCCTCTACTCAGACAAGGATTCCCATTAACTCCACTCACCAGAAGTTTAGCTTGTTCAGGCAGTGAAACTTGCTCCCTCTTTCCATCTGGATACCTCAGCATCAGCTGTGCCTTTGGTCCTACACAAAGGAAGTTACCACAAGTTAACACCAGGGCAGCTGAGTTCAGCTCCTGTGGAGATTTTCTCCACAGCAGAGTGAGGGACTGGAGACAAACACAAGGTTCCAGTCTGTGGAGATAAATTTCTACCACAGTGTTCAAAATACACACAGCAGGCTCAGGACTCTTCCCAAGCAGCAGTGACTGACCCCAGCCAGGGTGCTCAGAGCACACTGCACCTGTGTTACAACAGAGTGGACTTTACTCCTGGGCCAGACACGAGTTCAGGGACCCAGAGGGCTCTGCAGGCTGGGGCACTGCTGTGCCCAAGTGATGCTGCTGGTGAATCACTCACGTGTCTGCTGGCAAGGAGGTAGGAAACCAGAAGGGACTTTTAAAAGAAGGGATGAAACCAGGCTTGGCAGCCTATGAACAGTTTCAGGCAAAAAAGCCACAACAAAAGCCACAAAAAATGGGCACTTACCATTCACATCCAGGCCCCGGAACGTACTTTCAGGCTTGTCAGGTGACTCCTCCAGTGTCCCCGCATCGATGCAGGGCAGCACTCTGTGGTTTGATGCTGTCCCAGGCTCAGTCCTTGCAGAGGGCTCAGGCTGAGGCCTCCTGCTCTCCTCTTTTTTATACCCCAAGTCCTTGTGTGGAGATTTCCTCAGCTTGGCTGGAATCTCCGACTCCTCCTCCTCCTCAGATCCACAAACAGAAATAAACTCTTCGCTTCCAGAAAAAAGCTCCGACTCCGACTCCTCGTCCGACCTGCTCTCCTGCTTGGCCTGTGAGGAATCAAAATGTGTCTCCTGGAGAGAGGCTCTGATGGCAGCTTCCAGCTGGCTGTCCTCACTGGCATCGATGAGACTCTCCTGTGGGATGCAGACAACACAAACATCACCACTGCCTTCAAAGACGTGCTGCAAACCAAAAGGATTTCAGGCTTCCAGAAGGGAAGCCACTAAACCTGTCAGGAATGCACAGCAGGGAAAGCCAGGCATGCTGTAATTACTTAATGGCTACTCCTTGGAGCTCTGCATGGAGTAATCAATATTCCTTTCACACTCTGCTAAACCCAAACCAAGTGCCAAAAGCACAAACAGCAACCCTGGGAGAAAGCATTCCCTGGCACAACGTATTCCTGCACGCCCTTGCACTAACCCTTGAGTCTGCTTGGGAAACCAGGGGAGCTGGGGAAGCACAGCTCAGAGTGTCCCTTCAGGTGTCCCCAGCCCTCCCAAGGAAGCCCACACTTACTGAGCGGGAGCATTTCTGGGGAGGGCTGCTGGAGTGGCCATCCAGCTGGCCGTGCTCGCTCAGGAACCCCGTCACTTGGTCCAAGAAAGAAGTCACATCTAACTGGTGCCACTCCACGAGCTTCTGGCCTAACAAAGGAACAAAAGGAGGCATCAAACAAAATTTCAGCAAAACGCTGCTGTTTAGTGGCCAAACACACCAACGCACTGCTGCAAGAGTCCCTGTTTGAGGAACTGAAGCTTCCCACAGGCTACCACCTGATAATTATGGAGCTTCCTCCTACCACTCCCTTGAAAAGGGTCAGGCATAGATACAGACTCAGTTTATTTCCATTCTTGTCTTTTTACCTACAGGAATGTGAGCACAGAATGGTGAATTTGGCCTTAAAATGAATAAACACCAAACCACTGAGTTTATGAAGAAGCATTTCTCCATCCTTGCCAAATTCATTCTAACCCTTGGCAAACAGCATTTGTTCCCAGAAGTAAAGTGCTAAGAAGAGTATTCTAACTTCAGCAGCAACATTAAAAAATACATGTATTTTTTGGGTGGTTTAAGTCAGTTACAAAGAGATCTCTGCTCTGAGCACAGACACTATCACTTCAATTTTTAGAAACAGGAGACCAGACCAGCATTACACAGCCAAACAGCTGCATTTTATGCTGATAAAAAAAAAAAAAAGCTGCTGGATACAAAAGAAAAAGCAAGAACTTTGAAAGAGCTGGGGGGAGAGGGAGAAGTTTGATTGTTCAGGGTAAAAACAAGCAAAACAAAAACAAAGACTCAAAACCAAAATGGTATTTCAAAATTAAGAGCCAATTTAAAGCCATTGCTGAGCCTCAGCAACGTGGGAGGAGCAGAAAGCAGATTCATGCAGCACTTACAAATCTTGTAGTTATTCATCACATGATTTCAAGAAGCTTTTGAAAGACTTAAAAAAAAAGAATTCAGAGTTTTTCCACCAGATGGAACTGTTTTCACTTTCTAAGCAAAATACTCTCTATGCTTCAAATTTTTGAAGTTTTGGGTGTTTTATTCCCTTAGTTCCTCTGGGGACGTGCTGAGTCAGTCCTTCAGGTCTTGAAGAGATTCTTCAGCCAAATGTAACACAAACTGCAGTGGAAGGTATTCCAGCCTACAACTGTCAGTCAGTCCTTCCCATGGAATAACTCCAGGTAAACCAGCTGCTGCTTGTCTTACCTGTCCTGGGATCCAGGATGGAGACATAAGGGAAGTCTGCTAGTTTATAAAACTGTATGTACCGCTGTCCTTCCTCACTGTCATGGTACACCTACAAAATTGAGCAGGTTAGTGGCTGGAGAGGGAACACAAACTAACTGCATCTTGAAAATGCACACAGTTTTTTTTTTCTTCTACAGTATAAGCTGTAAATGGTGCACAGAGTTCTCAGTAACTCTGAAAAACTGGAATTTAGCCTCTAGATCTCCACATATTAGAAACCATGTGGTAATATCCTGAGTGAAAGGCAGTTTATGCCTTCAAATGTATATCCATGAATTGCATCTCCATCCATAAACTACATACACTCCATGAAACACATCTTCTCTGCAGGTTCGCCAAGAGAATTCCATCTTTTCCAAAGAAATCCATTTTTTTTCCCCACTGCCCCATCTACCAAGGCACCAAGCTACCCACACATCCACCCCCAGGCAATTTCTCACCTGCCAGAAAATGAAGTGGTCCCGGATGATGTTCTTCACAGCCTCGTTGCTCCAGACATCACGGTTGAGGCACTGGCAGGCAAAATCTTGCACGTTCTGAATGTTTATCATGAGCCACTTGTTCTGCATCTGACCACACTCCTTGGCCTGGAAGCAGAAGGAAAAGCTTGGTTAGATCAGGCTGAAGGGCCAGACACCACCGATGCCAGCAATGACCAGAGATGGCTTCTACCTCTGCCAGGCCTTCCACCAAACCCCTTCACAGCGAGGAGGATGGACAGAGCTAGTGAAAAGGCACCCACAAAACAGAAGGCAGGGCTGAAGGATCTGCTTTAAATGAGCCTGGTGGAATTACAGAATCACATGGATGAACAGAGCTGCTGGATTTCAACAAGCCAAGCACAGGGTGGGAAAAGCAACTCGGAGGGGGGACACACATGGCGATGCTGAATAAAGAATTTATTCAGGGAAAAGTGGAGCCAGTCCCACTGATCTGACAACAAAGACCTGCTCAGTCTAAAGATAAACCCGTGAACCATCTAGTTAAGTAGGTTGCATAATTGACAGAGGACTTGCATTGATTCAACAGGACCCCTTCTCTGCGTGTTTTCTTTTTCTCTCCAAGTTTTGGGTTACTCTGTGACTGTCCAACTGCCGAATTAGGCATCCTTTTGTGATGCTGCTTATCCAGACTGCAAGTGGGGAGGGAGACAGGAAGGCGCAGGAAGAAATCTTACTGGTTTGAGTCACAAAGCTGGCACTGTCTGATTGCTTGGTTGCAAGTTAATGGTAGGAGTTTGATCAAGAATGTAATTCTGATCGCTGAACTGTCATACCTGTTGAAAAAAAGAGGGCTAGATCAACAGCAGGAATGCTCTTACCACCTGGAAAGACTGGAATTGGCAGAGGAACTCTCTTTGCTTTCAAAAAAAAAGAGACTTAAAAGTTATGCTCACCATCCTGCTGGTAATCTACTGTTAAGGAATTCAAAGGGCAAAAAATTCAGGGGAATCAGGATGTTATGCAAGATTTTGCTGTTTGGGCACTACTTTGTTCCCCAAAACAAAGTTTTTACTTTTGGAATGAATTTTAGCCAGTGCAGTTTGTCACTGTGTGACAGACAGACATGTGAATCCCACACATTCAGCTTCACCTAGGCAAGAATCTCAGCTTACAAAGTCAGTCTGTGTGGCCAAGTGTCCTGCAGAGGCAGATTTTGTATTACTGAAAGGAAAAAAAAATGGAGGCAGAAGCATGGAATAGTTCTGTTCCCACGAGGGGCCTCACACTAACCACTTACCACTAATTTACATTGCCAGAATCCAGGTCACCAGGTGACAAAAGAGGGGAAGGTGACACCTAAATAACTGGCAAGGGTCTTAAATATAATCGTCATGCTTTTATTTAAAGGACTTGTTTTGAGGTAACTGTGCATTCTGAGAATTAATGCTAAGAAACCAGTTTGAGATGAGGCCTAGGGGTACTGCCCAAGTTTCAAGGAGACAAAAATCCTTATGTTATTTAAGTCAATTGGACTGCCTTAGTCCTGTGTTCTCCTGTGGTCTGTTAAAAGAACACTCCCAAAAATTTGTAATTAGAAAGCTGGAAAGTGCATCTCACTCTTCTACCCTCACTCTGTGTATCTTTTAATATTAATAAAAATCTCTGGTTCTCCTCTGTCCAGCTGAGGGCTTTGGAAGGATGCAAGAAGGAAATTCCACAGAGAAGATTTGCAAAACTGAGTTTTCACCTGCAAAACAGGCAGAGCTTTTGAAACTACTTTTAACTTCCTTCTAAAAGCAAGCTTTGGATTAAAGATTTAAAAGGACACAGTTAAACTGCTGCTATCTCACACACACAGCTCTTATATAGCTACAGGGGTTCTTCTGAGGGGGTGGTGTGTGAGGAGAAGAAACACTGTGGATTTAGAGATTATATTATATTAGGGTCATTTTGGGAAGTGACAAGGCACCAAGGGAAGGTTTAAAAGCTGGCTTGTGTATCCCAAAAGCTGGGATCTGATGGATTTAGATCCTCTCTTTCCAACACCAAGTGCTCCCCCCTTTCCCCTCCTCTTTCGAGGTATAAAGGCCAGTGCCAGGCACTCACAGAGCCCACAGACAGGGCAGGACAGGACAGCCAGGTACAAAACCCAATCCAAACCAATCCCATCTGTCCTAAGTGTGCCTTTACCCCTTCTGCCCAGTCACACATTTCATCATTACAACTGAGGGCAGCAAACCAGCAGCCTGATGAGACAATCTGTGAGACAAGTCTTGGTTTATGCTCAGTGCTGAATCTCCCTGTGTCACTCGGGCTCTTGCACTACTAAAAATAAGTTTTCCTCTCATTTGACTTCTCTGAACATGTATGGTTTAAAAATGTTGGGGTGGTTCCCGCTGGCTCAGTTTTGTTGAAATGCAATCCTTTCAAGGCAGCAGAGAGAAGAAGGAAGTGGAGCCAGCACCTTGTGACCCTCTGGACATGTGTGTGAGTCAGTGTGGAAGATAACAGCTGACAGAGAGTCAGAGCAGGACATTATCAAACAAGAAATCTCCTATTTGGGACACATTTCTCCTTCCTACCTGGGGCAAGGCATAGATCCTTTCAGCACCCAGCCACTCCTGAGCCACAGCTGTACCTGCAGCTGTGCTGACCCAAACCAGGCTAGAAGCACCTCATGCACAGGTAACTGCTCCTTTTGAATACAGTGACCAGATCAGCTTCCAAATTTTGCTGCTTTTTAAGTAGAAACAAAATCCTCCTCAGTCTCAGCTATAAAGCAGGGAGCAGCTAAAAAGGTTATTGTTAAATGGGAAAAAAAAATCACATAGACAGACTTGAAACTCTTCAATGTGACATTCAGTCACTTCACTGAAACCCTGCTGAGTGTTAAGCACAAAAGTGCACACACCAGAACCATCTCTGCCCACAAGAAGTGCAAACTAAGTCAATTTGGTGTGTCCCCCCAAAATTCAATCATCTCTCACATCGTAGGGATGTAGAGAAAACACCTGCAATTCTTGAAAGCAGTCTGAGATGAGAACAAAACCACACTGTTCTCTATCAGACACGTTTGGTGTACAATTTATTTATTCTACTTGAGTGATTTATTCCTAACAGATTCCACATTAACGGGAGAACTCTAGTCAGTGACACACTAAACTTTACAAGTACAGTGATAATAAGCTGTTCTGCATGTGAAGCACAATGCTTTTTCATATACAGCAGGTAAAAAAACCCCAGACAATGTCACACAACACCAATGAAATGTCATGAAATTAACCACACCTATTCCTAAAGCTAGTATTACTGAGATGAAATGAAACTGCAACCTTTTAGGCCTTGCTGGTAACAAAGCTTCTTTGTAATTGAAGGAAAGTGAGGTTTCTCGGGGAAAACTAAAGATAATCACATGTACTTACTATCAAAAATCAACCTTAAAGTACCCACAGAGCAGCAACAGCTGATGAGCAACAAAGACACATAAAACCAGATTTCAGCACTCCTGCCAACAAAGCGCTAAATTCTAAATGATTCTCTGATAAATGTACATTGCTCAACCCCAGCAGTGTTCCTGCACACCCCTCCAGAGGCTGGAAAATGCCACACACCAACCTTGGAAAGAAATCCCCGCTCAGATCCAAGCTTAACTAGTAGAGCAGCACAATTGAAACTCAGGAATCTGATGAGCATTTCTGCTTTATCACATGGCTTATATCCATTTATCTCAGCATACAGGGAAGGGAGAAGCCAACAGCAGGTTGCTAGAGATGGATTTTGGGAGTCTGTGGTCACTGAGGCCTGACACTGTCCCAGGCTGAAGCAGTAGAACAGTTTGCAGTCAGAAAAGGGAAATGCAAAGGGAAATGGTCAGCACGGTGAGAAGGTGTGAAGAGTTGTATTGCAATGAAGTTGAAGAGCACCAGTGTGAAATGAAGGGTATCCCAGGGGACAAGGAACTGTACAGAGAACACAGCAAGGTGAGTGCCAAGACCACAAAGTGTACAGGTCTTTAGAGAGCAGGTACTGCACAGAACAGGGCAATGTGAGCATATACAAACCCCTTCCCAACCCCAGCCCAGCCCCTCTTTCAAATTACCTTTCAAGACTGAATAAGAATGCAGAGACTTTAGGACAAACAAATCCATCAATCAGTAATTTCACTCTCTGACACTACTTCTGACTGTGACAGATGCCACAATCAATACTGCTGAAGTCTTCATACGTTTCCAGCAAGACCCAAGGAAATACAAGCACCCATTCCAAACTCCTCAGCAGAGCTCAGAGGGCACTCGCTGACTGCTCCTGCAGCAGCACTGGTTGTTGCCAGGTGAATTCCCCTTACTGGTGCCTTTAAGCACACATTTGCTGGTTTCACCAACAGCTCTAGACCCCAGGCCCAGCAAGCACCATCAGCTGGAAGAGGTGACACATGTCTTTTAAAGTAAACCCTGCACCAGGCATCCCAAGGCAGGGACACCTGAGCACCAACTGCTTCTGGCTGCTCCTCTGCTCCCACTGCACCAAATTCCTTCCCAAGGTGGACACTGCTGTTCTCTGCCAGCATCCTTTCAAAGCTGGAATACTGTTAAGGAGATTGTGGAGGGGACCCTCAGAACACAGGAATTAGTGCCAAGGCAACTGACCCCCGGTGATGTGGGGAGCATAAAAAGAGAGATTAGTGAGGGTAATGGGATGAGAGCTGGAGACTCCATAAAGGCACACAGTGTTTCACCAGAAGTTCTCCAGCAGTGCTCCAGTACTTGTGCATGGCAGTCAAGGCACATGTGAAAACAAGGCAAATAATATTTTTGTTCAGTCAGTCAGCTGTGCAGACTTGTGCAGTCGGTTCTCCAACATCTGTACTGCACCATTTGACCATCACTTTGCATTCTCATGCAGTAAAAATAATGATCATCATTATCATCATCAATCTGATCTGTTCAAAGATGACCAGGAGAAAGTTCAGTAGTATCTGAAATTTCTGAAGAATATCTGGAAATTACAGACTCAAAAATTAAAATATACCAATCTGCATGTTCTCTAATCATTAGTTAAGTCATTGATCCACATCATAACTTAGGAATAGATCCACACATGCCTACAGAGTCAGGGAAGGTGACACCTGAGATTGTTTAAAGCTGACAGTGTCCTGTATCTCTGGGATACTTTCCCTAGCACCAGAAGTAAAAGACAACCACTGTAATTTTATACAAGGGCAACACCTCCACTGAAGAGGAAGCTGTGGCTTGATGGCAAAGCCACACTCAAATATTTTTACTCACTCAGGTATCAGAAGCCACTCAGGCACTCAGAAGTGCTTCTCAGCAGGGCTGTGCTGCAAACCACACTGCCCCTTGCAAAGTCCTCTCTCACCTTTCCAAAGCAATCTTACTCCAGTGTTTTCTGTATCCTCTAAGGAGACAGCTCAGGGGATGCAATTCTGCCATTCTGACCAGCCTCCCTTGCTCACTGAAGTCTTTCACCAGATGTGATTTGCCACACCAATATTGAAACATAAACCGATGTGGTCTGCACGGGCAGGAGTTGGGTTCCACGATCCTCACGGGTCCATTCCAGGTGCCACCACCACCAGTGAAGTCCTTCAATACATTACCAACGTTCCCATGCGCAGTCCATCAAATATTTATCACCGCCCAGTCTTTTGCAACCGTCTGATTGTCCAGCCATGGATCCATCCTGACACCCTCCCCAGCCACCCTGCACCCAAAACGTGAGCCCTCACCGTTTCAAAGCTGCCTTTGTGCATCAGGTCAATGGGAGGTCTGAAGAGATCTGCCAGCGTCGTCAGCTTCTTGTCCACTGCCCCTCCGTTCCGGAGCTCCTGCTCCTGCCGGACTGCACAGCCCCAAGAGGAAAGGGAGGGGAATTAGACTAAACACACTCACAAGGGGCCTTTTTACTGCCTAAATGCTCCAACGCACAACTTCGGGGGTGAAATTCTCTCGAGTTCCTAGGAGGTTTGGGAAGAATAGGGCTAAGGCAGTTAGTGGGAGGAATGAGTGCAAATCCCAGGATATCTCTTATGGAGAGTCCCAGGGTTAGACCCCACTGGACAAGGTTAGCTGTTGTGTGAGGGCAGAACCTCCCTGCCTCAGCTTTCTCACGTACTTTCACTTTTAAACAACATCTTAATAAACCTGAGGGGTCACAAATACACATGAGTATTTGAAAACAAAGGAATCAAAAAACACCTGGGACTTTTCTCCAGTGATGCTTTTAAAAATGGGAAACTGAGCTAGATTGTAGCAATATAACTTCTAAAAGGAATATTTCTACTGCAGTGTTTCCATTAGTTGACTGTGGGGCAATCCCACAGAAAAGAAAGAAACAAACAGATTTAGTTTACATGGAGAAATCTCTTTGGAAATCTCTTTTAAAGCCTATCAATTCCATCTGATATAATACAGAATACATCTCCTACTCAGACATGACCACGGACAATAAAGGTAAATCCCAGCAGACACGTGATGTATTTTATGGAACCAGGTCAGCTGAAATGGGCAATAACTATCCCATGCCCCCAAATTTTCCAGTGTGGAAGGAGCTGTCAATGAGCCAAAGCATAAAAACCATGCTTGAGCAGACACACAGGGAATGAAGCATCCCTGTGGGGCAGCCTTAGGAGCCAGGAGATAATCTGGAATTTCATGGCCAGGGCTGCTTTTCCAGAGACAGCCAGACAGTGATATCCACCTGTAAAGTTCTGCCAAAAAGCATGATAAAAATTCACCATAAACCCTTGTGGTGTGTCTCTCACATGTTTGGCATCTCTAAATGTCTTAAGAGTGGAATCACAGGGTGGTTTGGTTTGGAAGAGAACCAAAAGATCAGCCAGTTCCACCCCCTCCTGCCATGGGCTGGAACACCTTCTGCTACACCAGGTTGGAAGATGGTGAGAAAAATTTAAGGTTATTGACTGTGTACATGGTACATTTTCACTTCCAAAGCTGCAAGTGATTTCAATACTTGTGTTCATCATTACTGGAAAAGGTAAAAGAAAGTAACTATCAACACTTATTCTCAGTTTGGCAGCCAACCCCTAACTGTGTGGGAACATGGTCCATGGACCCCAGCAACCACTGACAGGATGAGGAAACAGCCTCGGGTTGCACCAGGGCAGGCTGAGATTGGGCACTAGGGAAAATTTCTTCAAGAAAAGGGCTGTCCAGCCCTGGCACAGCTACCCAGGGCAGTGGTGGAGTCACCATCCCTGCAGGGATTTAACACACATGTGGATGTCTTGTCACCTGGGGACATGGGGCAGTAGTGGCCATGGCAGTGCTGGGAGAACAGTTGCACACAGTTCAGAAGGCTTTTCCAATTTTACTGATTCTGTGGTTACACCTCGGGAACACTCCAGCAACATCAGCACGACAGCCATAACTCAGATGTGAAACACCTGGTGGTGTGCTGCCACACAATCACATTCTGTGACACTTCATGGATGACAGAACAGCCAGAGCTTTGGCATCTGGTGATTCTGTGCACGAACAGCCAAGGGCAAACAGCAATTAAAGCCATGAGAACCTTGTGTGTGGCCAAGGAAGAAGCCTCAGGGCTACTCCAGTGTAATTCAAGTGCAAGAACGTTCACTGCCTAGCCAAGAAATATCCAGTGGATGAATTTAATTTCTACTTGAGATTCTTTCCCCTTTTCAGTCCCCTCTAAAGAAGAAAAAGGGTTTTTCTGAGAGTTAGCAAGACCAAAGCAGACAGAATATACTGTGATAATCATAATCCTATGATTCTATACTTCTAATAACGTACCCTGCAACACAATTGGCAATTCAAAAATGTTTCAACAACTGAAAGCTGTCCCAGCCTTCAAAAGAAATGATTTCTCCATCTTATTTGCATCAAAAGTAATAAAATATCAGGCTTACTGATCTGTAGACACTTACTGGTTTCTGTCTGAAAATCCCGAAAGCCATCGAATATTGAGCGAGCAGGTCTGCGTCTTTTAGGAGCTTAAAAAGAAATTGAGCAATTATTTGAAAATTGTATTATCAAAATAAATACATATTAGTACTTTCCATTACACGTGTAGGAAAACAGACTAGGAACCCGAAGCAGAGGTCATTGGGAAGGACTGGAGATGGAAACAGGCAGAAGGTAGTTTGTAAATTCCATTTCCTAACATGTCCTCCCTCCAGCAAACCTCAGCCCAGAAACAAAACATGTATCAACAAAACAGAGGCTTAAAGCCCCTTCCCATGGGCTCACCAAGACCCTTCAGCATGGAGTGCCAGTGCTGTCACAGCACCACAATTGTCACAATTCCAGTCAAGATTTTTACCCAAGGCCTTCAAGGGGATGAAAAATTTCAAAAGCTTAAACCCCATGAGAATTTTTTTTTTTTTTTTTAAATAAAGAAGCACATTTGTTTTTTCCACAATGCATTTCTAGTCTTTTCTAAACTCTTATCCTGATGCTGTCCCAACTTCTTGGCTAGAGTGAACAGCCACACTCTTGCAGTAGATCCAGCATTACTGTTTGCAAAGAAACCTTCAGAACTGATTATCTTCAGCTGGACAGAGACTGCACCCAGGCAGGTATCAGAAACAGCACCCTCAAGTCCCACTGAAATCCTAAGGTACAGCACAAGCACTGCACTTGGAAGGAAAACACAACTGCCTGCCACGGTTATTCCAGCTACTTATCTCCTTTCCTATCATCTGAAATACAGAACTTTCAAAGCCCAATTGCTACAAGACATAACAGATAACAAACAAATTAAAGTAAGGTAAGTACAACCTATACCCAGTGGAAATGTAATGATACAGACTATGATGGAAAAAGAAAGCAAGCCTGAACAAGAGAAACGTTGGGGAATAACACCTCTGAACTCCAGGGAGTAAGATCTCCTTCACCCTGAGTGCCCAGGCACAAGCCAACCTCAGAACCACTTAAACTCAGCTGGAATAGCAAGTGAAGGACCACTTCAGCAAAAGCAGCATGTCCCTGCCAGGCTCAGCTGAAGAGGCTCCCAGCAGTCCAGGAGGATCCTTTATACTGAATAATGGGATCCGCATAAACAGCAGGGCACAAATACACAGGGTCACCTCTTCAACTGGAATAAAACCTGAGCTTATGCAACCACCTCAGTATGAGCCCTAAAAACAGAAACTGCCACTCTCCCTGCTGTAAGGCTAGAGCTGAGACCAATTACTCTTCAGGTTCAGCTACTTTGTCAGGCTGCTTTGTGCCAGAAACAAAAATGGCATTGGTGGATCAGACAGTGCCAGGAGGGAATCACAGAACCAGTGACAGTGTGACCAAGATCAGTGTGTAAGAGCAGGTATAGGATCAAGAGTTAGGGTCAGCAGATCTGAATCCTAATAACCCACAGGAGTCAAGAGATCTTTATCAAGAACTCTGCTGGGCCACAGGATAAAGTGCAGAGAGCTCCTCTGTCTTCAGAGAGGCATTAGCAGTGCATCTTCCTCTGGATGCACATTTCCTGCTGCAGAACTGCAGAACTGCCCTCCTCTGCTACTAAAGGCCCAACTTCCAAAATCCAGGTAGGATGGGGAGTGCAAGGATTAAATAAACACAGTGTGTCTTTGTTTTCATGTCACTGCATCTTACGGTTGACACCTTTGAAGTCCAGCTTCCCTGATGCTGACAAGGTGGCCTTTCAGCAGCAAGGGGAACGTCAGGAAATTATATCAATGAAGCTCACAGAAGTGCAAAAGCACTTCAAGGAAAGCAGATACTTTGTATGTCATTCTCTTTTTGCCCAAATTTTGCAAATTAAGTGTGTATTTCAAATTGTTGGTACTTTATGCATCTCACATCAGTTGTGAGTTAAGTTAGTCCTTATTATTAAATTTCAGTGATTCATATTCTGTCTAAGGAATAAACATTTTCTGATGGGACTGGGGAACTGAAGCATATTAAAGGAGTCTAAATTTTCCAGCTCCCAAAGCAGACAGGAAAAAAAATTGAACTAAAAAAGGACTAAAACTAGAAAAGCTAGTCTTGCTAGCTGTGCAAGTACAGCAAAAAGGCAAGTGGAGTGTACCTGTATTGCCTGATATTATGTGCACCCCCTTGTGCATCCTGGCTAAACATCTCTCTGATGTTGGAAAACAGAACGAAGAGAAAATCAGCTCCAGGGTAAACCTGAAGCTTGGCCTCCTTCTCCATTCTAAGCCAGGAACTAAATGACAGGAAAGGGCATTTCCCACAGGTGTGAGACCCCTGCAGTGAGAAGCACTTGCACGGCCTTCCTCAGTGAAAAGGGCAAAGCTCTCAATCCATCTGACATGGCAAAGGCCAGCTCAGAAATGACCTGGTCCACATGAGAAGGACAGAGGCAAGAAAAGTAGCTGCACAGCACAGCTTAAAGAGCAAATTAAATTCCTGCATGAGAAATGGAGAAGGGTATGAGCAATCACACCGTTCAGCTCTTCTTTCTGACCTGTCATCTCCTCGAGACGCAGGCATTTGTCCTCTTCATTTCCACTCATCAACCAAGGCTCCATCTTCCATTCCAGCACCTCAAACATTTCCACAGCAGTACCCCACAGTTCTGGGCCCCCACAATGCAGATGTATACTTAATTAAGTTAATTGGCAACCACCTCACAAAGTCTCATTAAACAAGTCTGGAAAATTAGTAGCCCTGGGAATAAAGCATGTGTGAGGTTTTCAATACCACTGGCGTTATTTCTTCATATTCCATAAGTTTTGATTTTCTTCTGTCACTTAGCTCACCTCACGGAAAAGAAAACAGAAACAAAATAAGAACACAAGCCTACCTCCAAACAAGGGCTCAGGCTCAACTAAGATTTCCTGCTTTTGAGGAATTGGAGCTCGTACTTCATCCCTATCAAAGGAGAAGAAACAAAAAAGAAAATATCAGAGACGATAATACTGCAAGGACTGTACAAACCACATCTCATTACGCTCCAAGGCTCCTGCAACTTGAACCAGTTAAAGATGCAGCTGTACCACTGCAGAGAGTGAAGAGGTTTGGGATTAAGTGGGACCTCAAGGGAGCATCTGTTCCCACTCATGGCACTGCAGCTGGACTTGGTACCCTGTGAACTGAGAGCTGGCACGGATGACCTTTGACAGAAGATTACCCAAACCCCTGAGTGACTCAATCCCAGGCTTTGTCAATCTACTATTTAAGCATTTTTTTGTTCTTGAATAACTTTGTTAGAACTTGGAAGTTTCTAAAAACTTAGTAAAGGATATTAAATAATCCACTTGCAATCTTACTTTCCTTGCCAGCTACATAGAAAAAAATATTATCTTCCTTATTACCAGCTTTTGTCTGTCAGAAGACTTTTTACTTCCACCTGAAAGTCACACCTCTCTCTTTTCCAGAGGAAATAAAACAAGGTCAAGATGGTCATTTCCCCCCATTTCTGAAGCAGTTCTTGGCTCACATAACTGGGCTCTCTCTATGTCAACAGCTTAGTCATTTATACTTGCAGACACTTACAGAAAACCCAAAACTATAATTAGGAGAAGAAAGGAAATCACAAAGAAATCACAGGCATCTCTGTGACAACGGTGTGGTCACCTGGTCCATGGATCTATGTGGAGAAGATTCATCCATTGCTACATCCTGTCTGTGAATTCCCTCTTTCCCCAGACTTCCAAGGTGTGATGTGTGCACTTTGCAGCTCTTGACCATGCAGGTTTCAAAGAGTAACTCCGGATGTCAGCAGGATGCACTAACTTGCTCTTAACCTCCACATCTTTGATTGCTCTGTGCACCTAGTTCCTCTGCATTTGCACATTTACTGTTCTCTCATCCTAGGAGGAACACTGAGCTAATCAGCACCAGGAGGGTATTGAGTGTAAAAAAGAAAGTATTCCAAGAAAAATTTGAAGCCACTGATGTGCCAGAAGTTGTCCAGAAATAAGAACACTAACCTATATACCTATTTTAACTTTGTTAAAGGTCCAAGTAGGAAGGCACCTCACATCAGCTACAAACGTTAGCACTAAAAGAATTCTTTAAATTTATACATGTGCTGCAGAAGTATGAGGGGATTTTCCTCTATAAGTTAGCTGTCTTTATCCCTGAAATGGAAGATTTTCATAGGGCTTATGTTTAACTTACCATATTTAATGAACATGACTTATATCACTCAACATATTCATTTTATCTCAAGCAATCATATTAATAGGCAGCACTGAGACTCTCTGCCATGCTTTCGTGGAAATTCTCTTCCTTCTGCAGGCATCTGATGTGTAAGAAGCTGATGGTGGTGTTGAAGTTGCTCTGCATACTGATGTACAGGGCCTGGCCTTTCCAGTGCCAAATTGGGTTAAACCACCACAATAAAACCCTCACAAAGCCAGACTCTTCTCCCAGGTAACAAGAGACAGCATGAGACAAAATGGCCTCAGGTTGTGCCAGGGGAGGTTTATGTTACATATTATGGCAAATTTCTTCACAGAAAGGGTTGTAAAGCACTGGCACAGGCTGCCCAGGGCAGTGGCAGAGTCACAGTCCCTGGAGGTGTTTAATGAACATGTGGATGTGGTACCTGGGGACATAGGTTAGTGGTGAACGTGGTGGTGGTGTTGGGTTGATGGCTGGACTTGATCTTAAGAGGTCTTTTCCAACCTTAAATTCTATGGATCTATGAAATGGGAGTAAGGTGGCTTCATTTATAAGAATAAAACCAAGAGAACTTTTTAACTGTCAAAATAGTGTAAAGCAAGATTACTGAAGCATTTAAAAATAAGGCTCTCTTATTACTGTATCCCTACTTTGTAAAAAAACCAGTAGGTGAAAGCTGCAGGAAACTCCTGAAGTGCAAGAGACTCAGTTGTGCTCTGCAAAACACCCAGAACAATGCAGGAGCAGCCAACTGAACAAGATGAAAGCAGTGTGTAACACTGTGGTGAGAAGTGACAATTGCCTGCTCTGCTGACATTTGTGGGATTTGTGGGCCAGGCTGGCTGGCCCAGCCGTGTTCCCGGGTACGTACTCGGCGTGCGGGCGGACAGCAGACACGGCTGCAGAGCTGGTGCTGGGCTCCTCTGCTATCCCTCCTCCATCCAGGAACATGGTGACAGCCATCTCCAGGTTGTTGTTGCATGCTTCAAGCATATGCTTCCCCACGCTTTCACTGGCACCTGGAATGCCAAAGGGAAATCACAGCGTTTTGACTGGAAGCGCCCGGAACAGCTTTCTCTCTCAAAGCATTAATAATTAGGAAGAACAGTTCATCAGCTGCCATTTATCCCCAAAGCACAACTGTGAAAGGAGACAAACATACACAGCTCAGGGGGAAGGGAATGCTTGCAGTCAGGACTGCCAGGCTTCTTCCTGCCAGCAACTGAAAACCTTGTAGAAACCATCTAAGGGGTTTTTAGCACGATCTGGGTTTTCTTCTAGAGGTCAGACATTTTCCTGGTATATGGATCTCTTGGAATGAATCCAGAGGAGACCAAGAAGGTGCTGTGAGGGCTGGAGCCCCTCTGCTCTGCAGCCAGGCTGGGAGAGCTGGGAACATTCACCTGGAGAAGACAAGGCTCCAAGGAGACCTTCGAGCTCCTTCTAGTGCCTAAAGGGGCTCCAGGAGAGCTGGAGAGGGACTGGGGACAAGGGATGGAGGGACAGGACAAGGGGGAATGGCTGCACATTGCTAGAGGCAGGTTTATATGGGATAGTGGGGAGAAACTCTTCCCTGTGAGGGTGGGGGAGACCCTGGCACAGGGTGCCCACCCTGCCCCATCCCTGCAAGTGTCCAAGGACAGACTTGGAGCACCCTGGGACAGTGGAAGGTGTCCCTGTGCATAACAGCAGGTAGAACAAGATGAGCTTTAAGGCCCCTTCCAAGCCAATCCATTCCACAATTCTATGAATTTTCCAAACGCAAGCAGGCGTACAAAAATGAAAAATGAAAAACTGACTTAACATTTTAACAGGAAGAATATTAAATCAGCTGCTAAAGTATTTTATCCACTTGTAACAGACATTTAGAGATGGAAGAAAAGACACTCTGATTTACTGATTCTGCTGAAAGGCAAAATCAAATCAGCAGAAGTTCAGTTTACATAAGAAGGGGAAAAAAAAGCAGCCAAGAGGGAGAAAGTAGCACTTGTCTTCAGAGTTCTTTGTACAATGACTAACATTTGTTCAAATCACAGAATCAAGGAACGGTTTGGGTTGAAAGGGAACTTAAACCTCATCCAGTTCTACACCCTGCCATGGGCAGGGACACCTTCCACTACCCCAGGTTGCTTCAGGCCCCGTCCAGACTGGCTTGGAACACCCAAAGTGCAACTAATCCCAGTTTTGATGTTGCTGCTCAGGATGAAGCAACAGTTCCCACCATCACCTGTAAGTTTTTCCTCAGAGGACAAGCCTCTACTTCCCAACTTCTCCTCAAAAACCATCCCCTCAGCAGAAGCTCCTTCAGGAGAAGCAGCTCTCCTGCAAGCCAATTCTTTACAGCACTTCCTCCATAGGTGGTGGACAGCCAAAGAGCTTATTTTCCTTTAGAAAGGCTGGTAGAGAGGAAGAGTGGTAAAATGCAGCTGAACCAGTCTGGGAGCAGCTTTGGGATCTGTAGTAATTGTGCCTAAGTTCTCAGCAAGTCACCAAAATGACAGAAACACTTTGCCCAAAACCAGGCTCACAGACAACATCAGCCTGGGCAAAACATATTGAGGTGTTTCTCAGATTTTCTGGGAAAGACTCCAGAAGCTCTGGTTTGAACACAGAGTACACTCTGGAACTGTGGAGATCAATCAGTTCTAAATAACCTGCACATCAAACCATGGAGAAAGCCAAGCTGACTGAGGGAACTGGTTTCCCAAAACACCAAACCTGCCACAACAAGCACCCTGGGATGACAGGCAGCTGCATTTTTAAGACCTTAACTGAACTGAAGAAAGTGCAAAATAAAAGCTAGTGATATCCCAAAAAAACAATGGGACGTTCAGTTTCAGTTTCACTCGAAATATTTTTGGCATTTTCAGCACTTTTCAATGTTAACTGTAGCAATGAAACCACACCTGTGAGCCTGGTACAAACACACACACTCCCTACACCTCACTGCAGAGTCAGGCAAAGCCACTCATTTGCAAAAACTGGAAGAAAAATGATAATTCAACCCACTGCTATTATTTAAAAAGACACTGCCACAGCAAGTGCCTTCCCTGATTCCTCATCATTCCTGAGGGAAGTGCCAGCATATCAAAGCTTTCAGCCCTTGTGCTCGAAAACAGAAAACTCTAAATATTTGTTACGTTTCAAAGTAAATTTCACAGATATCACATCATTTCCTTGGGGAAGACTGATGCCTTGAGGGGCTCCCTGGAACAGAGGCTGGACAGAGTCAAAGGAATAAAGCAGGGATTTATTAAAAGGCCTTCAAAGGACACACCTGGGGCAGTGCAAGAGCCCGGCCAAGGCTCCACCCAAGATGGACACGAGAGTTTTCACACTTTTGTAAGTTTTGGTCCATTTATATATTGATATTAATTGTCCATTTAGAGCTCCAGGTTCTGCAGTCCCACCCTCCCAGATTGCTCCCCTCAGTTCTCTGCTGTTTGCACTTTTTGGGCCCGAAGCTGCAGCAGTGTCCTTGATTCTGGGGCTGGAAAAGGATTGTTTTGTCTGACTGAGCTGTGAGAACTTACCAACAATTTATATGAAGTTCAGAGCTACACACTAGTACAGAATCTGGAAAATATGAAAGCTAAAACTTAAGGCACCAAAGCACTCAGGAGTTACATTCTCTTAGCAGCACCTTCCTGGATGAGGCACCAAAGAAACACAGTTCTGCCAGCAGGATCAAAGAAAAGTGTCAATGACTATTTCTCCTCATCCCTCATGCTGCAGAATATTCCCTCAGCCTTTTCCCTACAGACGGGAATGATTACAACTCTGAGTTTTTCTGAAAAAGCAACTAACACACGGCACTGAGGTGTGAGCACCTGTCACATCACACCGGCATCGACCAGACGAGCTCCACACAATTCTAGATGCAAATTCTTAAATTCTGTTAAAAGGTAAAAACAAAACTTCAAAACTCCACTTCGTATTGGCTGGGTGAAGCCCAGTAGGCTATTTCTTTTTCGTTTTTGGAAGCACGGAGGGGTTCTCTCATGCTGGGCATGAAACACATGTCTAAACATTAAAGATGTCAGGAGGAGGAAACCAGCTCAGCTCTGCCTGCTCTAGTTCAGGTTTTAGCAAATATCTCACACACAGGCACACGCTACTGAAAATATATTTGCTGTAGGTTCTTTTTGTTCAAAGGGTTTATGCTACAAAGATTCCTTAGAAAGAGCTGAGAGATGAATAACTTTCCTGCTTACATCCTGTTGAGTGTGTCCAAGTACAGGGACACAACCTGAAACGGCGCTGGTCTGGACAGCCGAATTAGAGCAGTTTCACTTGTCTCTGGCTGTTTAGTTGACACATCTTATTAAACACTCCTACAGCATCTGACGCGCCAAGCCACCAGCCAGGGGGAACTACGGCGAAGCAGATTAAACACAAAGTGGGTCAAGAGCTCCAAGTACACAACCTGAAGCAGGAGCTGTCACCTGACGCGAACTTCCACGGCAAAGCGACCATCTCTCTCCGGCTGCGAACTCAAGCTGCCCGCGCTACAGGAGATTTCTGTTTTTCCCAAGGCGGACTCGGGGCTCAGCTCCCGGCTCCCTCCCGGCCCTAGAATCACCCGCAGGAGCGGCAAGCGGCTCCCGGGGCGGAGCGCAGGCGGGAGGGAGGGGAAGGAGCAGCGAGGGAGCAGGACACGCACCGGCGGCACCGGGACAACCGAGAGGATCCTCCGAGCCTCCGCTCCAAGGGAGGCGAGCCCTCCGCCACTCCGGGAGCGGGCCGGGCCCGGGACAGCCCCGCCGCGTTGGGCGGACAGGCCCTGACACCGCCGCGCCCCGCGGGTGGCGCTCCGGGGGCAGGGGCAGTGCGCCCGGAACCGCTCCGCCTCGGCCCGCACCTCCCGCCCCCGGCCCGCCGGCGGTGGGGGCCCGGTGGGACCCTCCCGCGGAAACCCGGCGGCCTCAGCTCGCCCCTTGCCCCGAACCCACCGGTGATGGCGGTGAACTGTTGGACCAGCGCCCTCAGCGCCGCGGCGCCCGCCGAGCCCCCGGGCGCCGCCATCTTGCCGCCGCCGCCGCACCACAA